>VZRF01004455.1:0-26354 GCA_013396875.1 Vireo altiloquus
AGGTCCACCCCAGCAGCAAACAGTCGTGCTCTGCTCTCCCAGAGATTTTACACTAATGTCCTAAACTCTCAAACCCTTATCTTTTTAAAACAAAGACTGACTAGTGATGCCTTAAATGACCACTTAGAAACAGAGACTAGACAGGTGTAAAGGAATAAAGGAGGGATTTATTTGAAAGGCCTTCAGAGGTCACACTCTGGGCTCCAGAGGCTCCTGCCTCAGTGGATCCCACAATGGACCAAAGGTTACGAGTTCTTCACACTTTGATATCAGCATCAATTCCCCAAGCAGAAGCCAGGCAAGGATGGAATTTGCCCAAGCTTGCCCCCCTGTCCCCAAGATGAAGGTTTGCAGTTGTTGGGCCCAGGAGGGTCTGGGTGTCCTTGGAGAGCGAGCTGGAGAGGCTTTGTTATGTCAGTGTGAGCATGAGAGAACAGCACTGAACGAGCTCCAGGGAACTGCAGAGTTACACTGGGCACTGCAGGATTTGAAAAATATAGGAGTTAAAACCTAAGGCATCACTAGAAAACATGCCCTGCCAAACATGTTTCTGTTTCCCCCAGGCCTCGTGGCAGCACATGTCCCCAGCTGGGTGCAGGCTGCTGCAGGATGCAGGACAGGCAGTAACACCGTGGTGAAGGGAGTGCTTTACGTGTTTCATTTTGCATGCTGCAATTTTCAGAGCACATCTGCAGTCTCCCTACAATGGCAATATATTCTTCTCAGCTACAGAGCCTTTAAAAAGATCTCAGTCTTGTAAAAAACAGCTGATCTGCAGAAAATAATCATCCAGGTAGAGAGTGAGACCAAGGGTAGCAGGCACGCAGGGTCGGGAATGCACTGGCTTCCTGGGGATATTTAGAAAGTAGGTACCATTTTGTGAAAAAAAGGGGCTAAAACTGCAGCAGAGAACCCAGAACAAGCAGATAATGCACATGCTTCTTCCTGCAGCCATTCAGGCAGTGTCTGTGACCATGACATCCCAGCTGAAGCCTGCCCAGGAGCCAGCCCCTGCCCTTGTCCTGCACTGTGCAGCACTGCTCGTGCAGCCAGGGAGTCAGAGCCCACCAACACTTGCTGCCTAATCAGGAGTTTGAGCTGGGGTTTTCAGAAACGGAGTACTAATGATTAACAATTGATTAGCACAACTGCATCAATCTCAGGTGATTACCTCTAGAAGTGGTTGTAATTTGCACTTCTGGGTTGGCTGCAGAGACACCTGTATTTAGCTCATTGTTTTGGTTGGTGGGGTGGTTTTTTTCTCTACATGACATTAGTGAGGGTATTTCTACAGGCATTTTCATTTCTGAAAGGAAGCAAATTGTGCTTTACATTTTAATTTGCCATGACAACTGTTTTTCTCTTTCTAAAGCGTTTCTTAGAAACATAATAAAATTCCTACTTTCACTTGCCATCTTGCGAACGGCTCTTCGCCGGCCACGAAGTGCACAGCCTCTGTGATGTTCAGGAGTGGGATCTGGCAGTCAACAGCCTCAGAGCTCAGAAAATCTGCTTTTGTGCTTTCTTGTTCTCTTGATATCCATTTGCCATCAAGATGCTGCAGTAAAACAGAGAGAGATTGCAGAAACTGAAGGCTCATATAAAGAGATTCCGGTTGTCAATATATGTTTATATTTCTAATCAACAATATAAGGCATTCCTAGGTGGTTTATTTAAAAGGAATCATGCTGTTACTATAGTTACAGTAAAGGGGAAGCCATGCTCAGCCATGCATGCAGGTGGGCTATTGATTTAGGAAGTGCTCTGGTCGTGGTCTGCACTTGGGACGAGCAGCTGGGGTGACACAAAGTGAAAAACTTTGTGTTTTCTCCTGGAGCTCAGCAGCCAGCTCGTGGCTCTTTGAAGGCGATGTCAGCTACTCCTCTAGGTCAGCTGCACAAAACTTTCCAAGCTGTAAGAGCCTCTGGAGCCCTAAGCGGGCACAGCAAATCTCAGCTGTTCCCCGTGAGCGCGGCAGCACTTGACTGTGAGTCAGGCTGAGTGTCTGTTCTGAGGTGGATTTATGAGTTTAATCAAACATTTCATATCTGAGGATGCTGATCCACCACATAACTCAGTGGCAGCATTGCCTGTGTATAGTTGTTTATGATGAAATTACAGTGCTAGCATAAGAGATGGGTTTAATGTTCATCAAAACTCCTGATTTGGTGTTGAACTATGACTAAGAAAATTCAAATAAGAGCCTCTGTAACTGTGCTGAGGAAACCCTATATTCAACCACAAAACTTAGCATTTAAATGTGTTTAGGAAAACAACCAAATGTAGTGATTCAAGATGTACAAAATGAGAAATAATATTGGGATTTCAGGCTTCAACAGATTACAGAGCAGCTAAACCAGGAAACAGGAGTCAAAGAAAACTCCACAGAGATAATGAGCAAGAACTCATAGCCGTGCATTTCCAGGGAACCAGTCCTGGAAAGGTCTGAGCCTCTTTAGCTCCCCTCACTTGTAGCAAACACGTTGGCAATGAGCTTGGAAGGTGCTTGTAACCTGCTGTGGCAGTGAGAGAAGATAGCACAGATGAGAGTAAAAGATTTTTATATAAACACATTGAAGTTTGGATGTATCATCAGTATTTTAGGAGCCAATGAGGGCTGCTTACGATTAACTTGGTGAGCTGGCAGTGCAGGCTGGGAGACTCTCTGAATCCCAGGCCAAACACTTGGATCCTGGTGCAGTCCGAGGCACGGACGTCGCAGAGGCCTCCATTCTCCAAGCCCGTGATTTCCAAGGTTTGCTCTGCAAGGGGGAGATAGATACAAAGCTTTAGAGAGCAGCACTTACACGCTGTTCTGTTCTGCTTTAGCAGAGATTTCGTTGTAGTTGTTCCTGGTTGTTGTGGTTTAATACTTTTCCTTAGGGTCTTCCTCGCCTCCCTGTGGATTTCTCTTGAATAGAGAAACAGCAGTTGTCAGAAGGGGAAGCAGCAATCCTCCATTAAATATTGTCCTGTGCACCCGGTGCTGCAAGATGTATTAGTGAGTGTCAGGACTCCTGAATCAATTCACTGAAGCTGTGGCTTCCTGTTAAAAGGTCTCCAGGGGTAAAACTTCTGGTGTGCTAAGTGTCCAGTGGTAATACATCTGCTGACCCAGGCAACAGGATGGGAGCACAGCTGAGGGGACAAGACCTCATCCCATAGCACAGACAAGTCTGAGATCAAGAGATGACCATGCCACCAGGCTCCCTGTAGTGTTAAAAAGCATGGTAAAAGCCAGTTCCTATGTTTTTGTTTTGTTATTTGTCTTTGGGTTTTTTTCCCTAGAGTTTGGAGGCAGTAAAAGGTTCCTCAAAGGAAAGCCTTCTTGTGAGGGTTAAATCATTAATGGTAACACTAATCTCTGCGTTGTGTCAGCACAAAAGTCCAGCTAAGTTTCACTTAAATCCTACATCGAGGCCTTAAGTAGGGCTTAAGTGATGTACAGACTCTGCTGGCCCCCTTTAAAGGCTGACTTTCACCTATTGCTGTTTTTAAAATATTTTATGATTCTCAGGTAAAGTTTCCTTTGGGTTCTGTTGTACTTTAGGTATTCACCACTTAAAATTGCTCATTGCTTTCACATTGGAGTTATTCCTTCAGAGGAAAAATGCAAATCCATTAGATGTCGGAATTCACATCTTTAATTAAGAAAAATCATAATTTGTTAGATAATTGCATCAGCTCTTGGGTAGCACAACACTCAGAATGGCTCCAATATCATACATCAGTAACAGCAGCTGGCCAGGATCATGGTTACATGTTTTTATTTAATTTATATTATTTGTTGTTCAAATACACCACTATGATGACAAGTAACACAAAGGAAAACATTTCTTTTTGCCTCCTGAACAACACTTAATAGCAGGGGCATGACCAGGAGCCCTGGGAGGGATGTTTCTCATCAGCAGAATGAAATCCCAGTTGTTATCCCTGCTTAGCTTCCTCTTCCCTGCCCCACCACCATGGCTCTGGCAAAGCAGCATTGCCCATCAATTTTCTCTGAGCTGTAGCTCAGCTAAAACAGAAGCTCTCCATCTCCTAATATTTTAATGGTACATTACTTCAGCTCTGATTGGAGGGGCAAAATGCCCTGAGCTGAGTTTATAACCTTCCCCAGCACCTCACTGTTCCTTTAGGGCTCTGCCATTTAGGCTGTAATTAGGAAAAATGCTGCTTAAACACTGCCATCCCACCAGATTGCAGCCTGTAACAACAGAGCTGCATGACTTGTGTTTTTCCAGAGAAAAGAAGGAAGGAAAGCAACATAAACATGAAAAATAGTAAAAAGACTCTGTTTTTGCCCTGCACTTCTGAAATGCTTTTAGCTTTTCTTTCATTTTTTAAAAATTGATTTTATTGCAGCAGTATTACCAACACTGCTGGACACTTTGCAATATTTACAAGAAGAGAAATCGTTTACAGCTTATCAGCTTTCATCAGTTACTGGTGGATTCCTGTAATGTACAAAACTATTAGTCAGATGTGGTGACTGGTTTTGATAAATTGCCCTCTTCTATGGTTAGTGCATAAAAATTTAAAAAAAAATGCTTCATTATGTTTTTCATGAGATTTTAATAGTTAGCCCCACTAGTACTGAGGTAGCTGGGATTGCATTAATGTTTTCATAATCACTGCAGATTTTCAGGCTTCTGTGGGGGAAGTAGAATCTCAGAGGTTGGGAAGGAGTGAGGCACAGGAATGTGCTCCTGCAGCCTTTCCCATTCCACGAAAGCTCTCTCAGCTCAGCTGCTTGTTGGTGAGACCCCTGCACTTCCCCAAGGGTTTCCTCATATCTTTATGGCCACACTCCTGTGTCAGGGTCAGGGCAGCATTGCCCAGCCTCAGTGCTTTTCCCTGATTTGGAGTATCAGCACAGCATTTTGTATTTATTGCTCTTAAACCATTCTGTACACACATGTCAGGGTTTCACCCCAGCTGGGAACTGAGTGTCACACAGGCACTCCCTCACTGCCCCACCTGGCAGTATCAGGGAGATAATCAAAAGGAAGAGAGTGAGAAAAGGTGTGAGTTGATTTAAGGGCAGTTTAATGGGAGGGAAAAGGAAGAAAATTACAGTAATGATAACAATCTTGAGAAAATATTTAGAATGTACAAGTGATGCACAGTGCAATTGCTCACCACTTGCCAAGAGATGCCCAGCCAGTACCTGAGCAGTGGCCCCTGGTCAGCTTTCCCCCCAGTTTATGTACTGAGAGTGATACCATATGGAATGGTCAGTGGGGGTCAGCTGTCCTGTTGGTGTCCCCTCCCAGCTCTCTGTCCACCTCCAGACTACTTGCTGGCAGGACATGAGAACCTGGAAAGTCCTTTCCTTAATATAAACACTACTTGGCAGTAAGTAAAAACATCAGTGTCTTATCAACTTTAAGTCTGATGGAAAATAAAAGTAATTATAATGTCTCCTATTTTAAAGAAATGGATACTAGAGTTCAGCCTTTAGACCTCAGTATAGGAAGTACATAAATATTGGGTTGCTGTTTTCATCTGTTTTGTAAAATGAGGTGTCACTTGTAATGGGTGTCAGAATTTTAGGCATTTGGTTTTAATGAGAGTTTCTCTCTATCTTCCTCTCTGCCTTCTAGTGTTGTGGCATATTAGCTAGTTTCAACCAAACACAGGAGAGGAGATCTCCAGGCCATTGGCTTTGGAAAAGTGTCCTGGCTGTTGGCAGCTGGGCACTCAAACATCCAGACCCTGTTCTTGCTGGGGGTACAGGGATCAAGGTGTGGCTGTTCATTGCTCCGTGGCAGTGGAGGGGTAGTTGGTAAGTCCAGAGAGGTGATGACATCAGAAGGAAATATTGGAGAGCCTGAAAAACCTCAGCAATAGAGCTGCAAGGAACTCAGCTAAAGACTGGAGGGGAGAAAGACAGGAGCAATAAAAAGAGCTGGGAAACATCACAAAGGTGAGAGCGAGGGTGAAAGTGCAGATATCCAGAGAAAGCAGAGGTTATGGAGACCTGGGATGGATGTCTGATGTCTGTAGAGGGGCGAGTTAGAGGGAGGAGAGATATCTGTATGTAATCAGGCAGTTCCTGCAAGAAGCTTGTAAAAAGTATAATATATTTGAACATTAATAATTTATGTTTAGGAAGTGTGAATGTCAAAATTCAACAAAATCCAGGGCAGAACATCCTCTTTCTTTTCTCTGTATGGCCTATAGGCCAAGAATGTGCTTTGACTTTTACTAGTGGATCAGAACTGTAGCTCAGGTTGGTGCCTGGGGCTCAGATGTGTGACAGGGTTGTGGAGGAGGATTTAAGAAGTTGTGTGTTCACATCTGCTGGCTCAGGCATGGGCATCTCGCTGCATTTCCAGTGCCCAGTCTGTGCACACAGCAAGTAAACACAAAAAAATACATCTGTCACCTGGCAGAACATTGCATTGGGACAGTGATGAAAAGGAAATGGTGGGGGAAAAAAGTGAAAACTTCTTGTGTTTTGATGAAACTGTGTTGAGAGAGAAAGGAGAAGGGAGTCTGGGGTGGAAGGTGGAAATCTCAAAGGCCTCCAGGCCTCAGGTGGCAGAATAAGGGATCTGTGCTGTTTGGTTTGCAGTGCTTATGTTGTCCCTCCCTCGAGGCACAACATCTTCCCCACCTTCCCTTCCTTCTCCTCCCGTCTCCAGGTGGAATTTCCAGAAAAGAACAGTAAATTCAGAGTTTCTGACAGTGCAGTTTCATTCTGTAATCATTTACATGAATCAAACCTGGCAAGGAGCACAGGCTACATAATAGATTGAAACCCTCCCACATAAACACATGGTTGGTCTTACAGGTATTTGTTGCAGTGTATTATGTGTGTATTATGTATAGTTGAAGAAGTAAAATGAAGACAGTTGACACAAAATCAAGAATATTACAAACCTACACTTATTAAAGGCTTACTGATGGATAGACATGGTTTGTGTTGGATTTGCACATTTGATTAGAAAAGTATCCCAGCACAAATAAACTTTCTTCTGCAATGTTTCAAAACCACACATGAGGCTTTGGGCTGGAGCAGCAGACCTGAAACTGAAACCAGCAAGAATTTAGTTTGAATAAAGAAAAGGAACTGCCTTGCTTTTATTAAAGGGGATGATAAATAAGCAATCTAAGTCATGGAAAGCAAATAAAGAAGTAGATCATAAGTGCTGAGTTGGGTTAAGTCTTTGCTAAAGTNTACTGATGGATAGACATGGTTTGTGTTGGATTTGCACATTTGATTAGAAAAGTATCCCAGCACAAATAAACTTTCTTCTGCAATGTTTCAAAACCACACATGAGGCTTTGGGCTGGAGCAGCAGACCTGAAACTGAAACCAGCAAGAATTTAGTTTGAATAAAGAAAAGGAACTGCCCTGCTTTTCTTAAAGGAGATGATAAATAAGCAATCTAAGCCATGGAAAGCAAATAAAGAAGCAGATCATAAGTGCTGGGTTGGGTTAAGTCTTTGCTAAAGTGCACAAGTAAAAGGCCCAGGATGACCAGTTACCTCTTCCTTGGAATCAGGCAGCTGATTAAACAATTTCCCATGCCAGATCTTGCTGGTGTGGATGTGGGCCTCCAGCTACCATAGCTATGAGGGTTCTGTATCAGTGCAAATTGATGCTGAATTATCTCACACCTTGGACAGAGCAAGCCTGGGTCTGCCTCCATTCAAATGCTTGCACAAACATTGTATTTCTTTTGTATTTAGGGTTATTAGACTATTCATAGAAAAAATTACTTAATGTATTATCCTGGAACTTGTGCTATCCATGACCCAAAGCTCATTTGATAATCTTCTCTAAGAAAAAAACATCAGCATCCATATGCTGTTTCCCAGGAGTTTTGCACATCAGTGACCTCCCTGGCTTCTAAATGAAAACTGTTTTTTCCTGCTTCCAAAAGCTGACCTCAGAGAACCAGAGCAGCTGAAGGACCTGGGGGTGTTTAGTCTGGAGAAAAGGAGACTCAGAGGGACATTCTCACTCTCTACAACTCCCAGAAAAGAGCTTGTGGCAAGGTGTGGGTTGGTCTCTTCTCCCAAATAACAAGTGACAGAACAGGAGGAACTGGACTCAAATTGCAACAGGGGAGGTTTAGATGGGATGTTATGAGAAATTTCTGCCCTGAAAGGGTAGTCAAGGACAGGAACAGGCTTCCCAGGGAAGTGGTGGAGTTACCATCCCTGGGGGTATTTAAAAGCCAGGTAGGTGTGGCACTTGGGGACGTGGTTTAGTGCTGGGCTTGGCAGTGCTGGGTTAACAGTTGGAATCGATGACCTCAAAGATTTTTTCCAGCCTAAATGACTCTGTTTCCATAGCACCAAACTCTAGACCTATGAATTTTCACTGGCATGGAGTGAATCTGGTTTTCTGCTTTGAGGGTCTCTGGTATCCAGTATGGATGGCAGAAACGAGCCCTGGGAGAGTGTGGGGAAAAAGCATTTTGCAAGAACTCCCTGCATGTGAGAAATGGCCTGGCTCAATTTCACACTGAAAGCATCCATGTGCTGCAACAATATGGTAGATTATTTTTTGCTTTCGAAATCTCACTATGACATTTTAGGTTTATTTAATCCTTCTATTTTTAAAAGGCTCGCTAGCAATGTACTTCAGCAATAGAAAGGAAGAGGATCGTGGTGTTGGCTACAGAATATTTCTTCTTTTCCAGATGGCCTGGAGAGGTGACATCATGTAAGGTTCTGGTTGTACATTCCTGGTGCTCACTGGCACACCAAAGCAGGTCTCAGATTTTGTCCCTGAATGGCACTTCAGGGCAAAATCCTTGGCAGCATCTTGAGGCTTCCTATCAGCGAGTGCAGTGATGCCACTCGAAGGGATTTGGGTCACTGTGGTGTCATCTTAGTCCTTACGTCCACTCTAGTGTCCACTTAGTTGGTTTTAGTAATTTTCCCATGTTTAAAGTTACTGAATTAGATTAAATCTGGTTATTACACTTGGGATTTTGTTCACAATTGGTTGAATGTCCTGTATCTGGTGGATTGTAGGCTCTTTACACAACGTGATTTAAAGGCATTGCAGGTTTGCTCTGATTTTTTAGCTTTGGTCAGTTTAAATCAGACTTTCGAATAGTTTGTGGGTTATAATTCTATTTTATAAACTGTTGTGAATTTGTTATTTATCTTGTGTTTGTGTGTGAGTATTTGGAGAAGGAGTTTGTTCAGGGCTTTTTGTTTTCCTGTGGATTTAACAAGATTTAAGGCTGAAATTTCCTGTGATACTTGTAAACAGCCTGATGTAAAGAAGTTATAGGCATGCTTCGGGGGTGTCTGGCTTTGGTCAGCTTGAATCAGACCTATAATTTTTTAAACTTTTCCAGCAATTTAATTCTATGTACTTCAGAAAATGGTTTTGTTTAGCTCCATGTTTCACTGGACTGTTTTCACTGCTTTGCATTAAAACAAATAAACTAATCTCCAGAAAAGACTAATCTCCCTGATCTGGTTTGCAGGGAATAGTGTGGATCATTGAGCATGCAACCTTCCATGTCCCTTATCATGAGGATTTGATATCCTTTTAAAATTCGGTTTCTATTGACTTTGTAACTATAAAGCTAATAGCCCTCTTCCTGCTCAGCCAGGTCTGTGCCTCAAATGGAGAGAACTGGGACTTAAAAGAGTAGATTAGACCTGATATTGATGTTTGCCTTTTCAGATGCTTGTTTATTGCATCTACACCAGCAAAAACTAAAGTAAAACTGCTATGAAAAGAAGAAAGGGTTCAAAACCAACAAGAAGTTTCCTATCCCTGAGAATGACCACGAATATATTTGATGTGACTGTGAAAAATGTGTCTCCAAGCAGAGTATGTGGGTGTCAGTGAGGATGCATCAGTGGTAGTTAAAGTTCATACTTTTTTTCTCTTTTGATTCTAAACTATTTTTCTTTTGTGAATTTTGTAGTTCTTACTAAAACTTTTATGCTTGGAGGTGTTCATTCCTTTAAAAGAACAAGAGTTCTATTTTCAAAAGCTGATAAGTCCTATGTTCAAAATTTGATGCTTTGACAGGTAATCTCAAAGCTTGATATTTAATCATTATACATTTTGTAATTATGACTGCTAATACTGGCTCTGTTTTTAGCCTGAGAATAATGTATTTGTGTAAATTTTTATGGCCCAGACCTGAAGATACTATAGAATAGTTTTCTTCATATAGGGTGCTCCAAATCCCATCCAACCTGTCCCTGAACACTTCCAGGGATGGGACATCCACAGCTTTTCTGGGCCCCCTGTGCCAGGGCCTCGGTGATGATGGGAACCACTCCTCTGTAGAAGGCTGAGAGAAGGAAAGTGTGTTTTGTAAGTAAACATGTAAAAGATTATTTTCCCCCAGTTTGCTTTCAGTATTAAATCATAAATTGTTTTAACTAGGAAAAAGCTGCCTAACTGCACCCAATGTAGCCTTGAATTGCATAATATGTATCTTCATATTTATTCTTTATCTACTTTCCAATATTATTCGGTAAGCTGAGGAAAAAAATTGATATTAAGTGGAGATAACAGGTCTCAAAAGAAAAGTTCTCATTTTCAAGTTGTATAGAACCTCTTTTATGGAGTATTGATATCTTAGTGAGATTTCTTTAATGTCAGCTTTAAGGAAATAAGAATATATCCTTAATATCTTTAAACCCAGTGTAAAGAACGCAATCCCAGAGGGCTGGAAGCTGTGTATTAAAGCATGGTTTATGCTGCAGTGGTGCATAGAGATCTGCTTGAAGTGTTCCCTGCCCTACAGAATTTACTACTGAAGAAATATGTATTGGATAGAAACAGATGCTCCAGCTTCTAAACTTTTGTACAAGAACACTCCCTCCCTGACCATCAGTTGTCAAGGAAATCTGTACACACAGAGAAGGAATGGGGAGGCTACAGGCATTGGAAAGCTTCAAACCTCCCTCAGCTGGAGAGACAGGAAAAGCAAACATTGTGGAATGTAAAAGCCAACAATTCGTATGAGATAAAAGGAAAAATAAAAGAATATTTGTGAAAAAGAGGCCTGATTTTTGTGTTGATAAGTGTAATTTCATCAAAGTGATAGAAACTGTGACTTTGTTAATATTATGTCCAATAAAGTCAATGGAACTGTTATAATGAAGAGTAGAATTAAGCCCAATGCTTTACTATTTGAAAAGAAGAAGGGCTTTTTAAGGAACAATGCCATTTAACATTTTTTTTCATAGCAATAGCACTCTGTTTGGCAAGAAAAGTTTAAAAGCAGTGAGCATGATGTCTGCTGTTCTCACAAGCACGTTTGACTCTTCCTGTGAAATCCAATTTTGAAAAATCAATAGAATTGCTAAAATGTACTGCATCCTCTCTGCCATAGAACATGTTTTGCCATATTAGCAAAAAGGTTGATTGTTTTTTCTTTGTTTACTAACCCAAACAATTTGAAAAATTGATCAATTCCTGTGCAGAGGGTCACGGTTTCTGGTAACTCTATTTCTGGGGCCCTTGTGGTGCTATAAAATGGAATTCTCCCTTGAAGATCTGGTCACATCAGCACCTCAGACTGGTCCCAGGCACAGAGGACACCAGCCTTACACACAGTGAGTAATATTTTTCATTGTAGATAACCTGGGGATTCTTGAAATTTATTGTATTTTCTTTGAAAAATCTAATATGCATTTTTTACTTTGTATGGTCTAATATATGCAAGGAGAGCATCTATTGACCCAATACACCCTGATGGCTCCCTCTGCATCACATCAGCAAAACACATATTGAAAATGCCAAAAAGTATTCATTTACTTGACATGCTAACAGCCCTTAAGTAATTGTTATGATCTGGAATTTAAAGATCGCTAAATTAATAGAAGTGGGAGAAAAGTATTTATTTCAGTCAGTATGCTCCCATACAAAATCTCCAAAGCAGATTGGAGTTTGACGTAGACAACTGAAATACTCTGTCCCCTTTCACCTGGGGATCTTGAAAAAAATGTAAGCATTTTCTTTAAATGTCTTCCTTGTGTTTCGACTTTGAAAATGAGAATTAAGCTTAAAAATAAAGCACAATTACATAAACAGTGAGATTTCCACGATATGTACCTGACCTTGCATTCCTGGTCTGATCAAAGCTCCAAGCTTACCCTTCCAAAGGGAAGAGACATTTTCCATAGGAAGATCCAGCCTGAGGAACTGTAAGAGCTGACCTCATATTTTGCTCATTATATATATATTTAAAAAAAATATTGCATGCCTTAATTCATATTATTTAATTAAAGCACATGAAGAAGACCCAAAGCAGGCTGCTGAATTCAGAAAGGTCTATATAACCACTCTAAAAATAACAGATGTAGCTGCTGTGGCAGATGGGTCTGAGGGACCTGTGTGGTTGTGGTTCACAGCTCTGAAAATGCAATGTTGGGTTCACAGTCCCTCTTAATAAAACCATTGAAATGTATTGATATGAAAATGGGATAGCTGCAAGTGTGGCAGGTGAGCTTTCCCTTCTCACCTTCCCACCATCATTTTTCGCTCACTTTTATTTCTTTGCTCTTTGCTTTTTTAATTTTTTTGTCTCCCCAGAACTTTCCACATAGAAATTTAAACTTCAAGTGTCATTACTTCACTGAAACTAATTTGTCCTTATTATTCCTCATTACCTTTTATCTTGTAATTGCTCTTTAGAGCTTCATACAATCTGCATATTACATTGCTCTATGTGTGCTTTACTAGTCCCGATTTTTTTTAATAAGCAACATGGTCAATATATACAAATGGTAAGCACCAACCTGATTTGCTACCTGCTGTAATTGGATTCTGCCTTTAATTACAGGTGGTAATGGCATTTTAAGCACCTTATACAGGTGTTGGGGGGGGGTGGGGGTTATGAAATGTTAAGCAACATTAAGAAATTCTAAGCTTCTGGAGCGCTGCCAAATTTCAGAGGTGCCTTTCAACTCCAAATAGCGATTTTCATGTGAGGATAATTATAGCTCTGGCCACCTGGACTGCTCCTGTTGGAGTCAGGCAGAGCAGAGGAGTAAGCCTGTCTGCAAGCCACACTTCACATATTCTCTCTTTATGCATGTTTTCATTTACAATTACTTCAAATATATTATGGCCTGTATTCCGATCCCTAAAAATACTGCAGGGCCATCTTTTTGTGTGTGTTTTCTGGCCAAAACCAGTGGTAGAATACATTGTTATGTATTGGCAGCGTAGCTGAGGTTGGGTGACCTTGGAAAAGATATTTGAATTATGCTGATGGCCTCCTTGATCTTGGGGGAGTTTTAATTCACATCTATAATTCCAGCCCTAGAAAATTAGACGGAGATTTGTTTTGGAACTGATGGGAAAATATAGAGCCAGCAAAAGGAGTTGCCTTCTCCTTCATAACTCATGTAGCTTCTTCTAGAAAATAACTTTTCCCCAGCAATGGCACTTAAAACTCAGCTTTTCTGAAATCAATGTATATTCTCCTGTTTCTTCAGTCCTGACTTTTTGAAAAGAAAGTGGAAGAGGCAGCACTTTTATATGTCCTGCAGGAACCTAATTCAATTCTTAATTTCCTCCCTCTCCTTTCTTTCCCTTCCTGCAGAACCTCTGCTTATTAGTCGCAAAGCCCAGGGGTTTATCCTGCCTGTGCTGATTTCCTGTGCTCCTCCAGCCAGGCCAGGATTCCTGAGCTGCCAGCGATGGGGCTCAAGCTGCTCTGGTTGGAGCATGCAGATTTATTTCTGAGATTCATTTTCATCTCTAATGACCCTTTCTGGTGTGAAATCCTGGCTTTAGGGACATCAGCAGGATGTGGGTTCTGAGCGCTCCCAGTCCTTTGAACTGACATTTGGGAGGTTTATTGCCACTGTGTGGTACTGCTGTGCTTTTCCCTGGAAAGAGGTGTCCCATCACACCTGTACCTTGGGATACGCAGGGGAACAGCCCTGGGGGTGTTTAGCCTGGAGAAAAGGAGGCTCAGGGGGCACCTTATTGCTCTCTGCACTACCTGAAAGGAGGTTGTATCCAGGTGGGGATTGGTCTCACCTCCCAAGGAAAAAGCAATAGAACAAGAATAAACAGCATCGAGTTGTGCCAAGAGATGTTTAAATTGGATATTCCGGAAAATTTATTCACTGAAAATGTGGTCAGGCATTGGAACAGGCAGGCTAAGGAAGTGGTGGAATCAACATGCCTGTTAAGTGTTCAAAAAACCACCTAGATGTGACACTTGGGGACATGGTTTAGTGGTGAAGGTTAAGGGTTGGATTCCCAGGTCTTTTCCAAGATAAATGATTCTATGCTGTCTGTGTAGAACATTTCAGGTTATGAAATGTGAAAACAAGCAAAATATATTATTTAAATATACTGTGAAAGAAATTAAAAAATCAAGAACAGCTAAAGGTGAAGCTCCCACAAAGACTTGTCTTGATTGACTGTACCAAATTATCTAGATGACCTTTTCTAAGTATTATAATGTTATATAATCAGGGTGATTGGCATGCCAGAGCTAAGATTTTATTTCTCCTTGTAGGGGATCTGTCCTCTGGCTGTATGTATAGATCTGCTTTACATTGCATTCACAAGATCAGGTAATTTTATATATATACATATATATATATATGTGTGTATATATATAACATATATATTATATTATACATAATTTTTTATATATATATACATTTATATATATATAAAAACTACCTGATCCTTTGAATGCAGTGTAAAGCAGATATACAGATATATATATATATACACATACATCACTTCTCTATTTTTATATATATAGAAAAAGATCCTAAATCACTAATAAACGATTTCATAAATAGTCTGTAATAATAATGGTGCTCATTGTAGTTCATCCCATTGATTCACTCTAGACTTTGGCAGTACTTTTTTTCCTCTCTGTAGTTAGCATTGAAACAAACTTATTGTGAAGTTTTCTCTTAACTTCTCTGCATTTATACCAAAGACAAGGAAGGCTATCCTGAAAATTAGGCATGCCATTTGTTACCTCAGTTTCAGTTTTTCTGGGTTCTGTATTCTCAGTTTTTCTCTAAGTCAGGTTGATCTTCAGATGCTTCTCCATCTCATTATCTCTGTGCCAATATTACAAGGATGGACTGTTCCAGTGGCCAGGTCCTGCTCTGTGCTGGGCTCTGGTGAGGAGCTGTCTGAGCTGTCACCCTCCCAGAGGTACTGGTGTTTCACCTGTGCTTGTGTCACAAAAACTGCTGAAGCTGCCAATGTTAATTTTTTTCCTGACACTGACCCACTCACCTCCAGCAAACAGAGCAGTGTAAGCATCAAGGGAAATTTATACTTCCATAATTGCAGCAGTGCATCTCTTCTGCAGGTCCAACACCACAACCTCCCTTCCCCCAGGACGCAGACCAAGTAAGAGGAAGCTCATGCTAAAAACTCAGCCCCTCTGAGTGATGCCTTAAGTTTTAACTTTTATATTTTTTGGATCCTGTACTGCTTAGCATGTAACTGAAACTTTGTATAGCCTGTTAGCCACTGTTCTCTCATTCTGGTTAGATAAAACAAACCCTCTCCAGGTTTGCCCTTCAGGGACACTTTGTTGTCCCAGGTCCCAAAATATGTAAACCAAAGCCTTTGAAGGAGGGAGTGGGGGGCAAATTGAGGTAATACTTCATTGCCTGAGATTGTAATTGGAGAATTAACTCTGATATGCAAATGGACCAAATTTATAAAAGTGTGAGAAACCTGTGGTCCATATTGGGTGAAGCCCCTTGGAGGCTTTTGACTGCCCAAGGTGTACCTTTGAAGGCCCTTCAAATAAATACCTGCTTTTATTTTCTTAATCTTGTCTAGCCTCTGTTTTCAGGTAGCCACTTCAAGACATCATGAGCAGCTCTCACCCAGTGGAGACCCTGCAGAAGCCCAGGAGCAGTGGAACAGGTTTCCATGTCAGTGGGACTGGAAGGAGTAGGAGAATTGAGATGGTGGTGACTGGAAAACTGGAAGGATTAATTTGATGTACTGTGAGCTCTAATAAACCAGACTGCCAAAAGAGAAGTGAAGATTTGAAGCAAAGACCATCTACCACATTTGCCTCAACTGGAGAAAAGCAGGTTCATGGAGTGCCAGGTTGGAAGGGATCCCCAAAGCTCATCTGGTCCATCCTCTGTTTTAAAAAGGTTTGTCTAGACAAGATGGCCAAGCACTCAATCCCATCAAACCTTAAAAGTGTACAAAGCAAAGGCAGCAGGAGACAGAGGAAGCAGTCAGGGCAGAGGAAGGCAATGACTTCGGGGGTGTTTGCTGCAGCTGATGTGTGTTTGTTTTCCAGTTCTCACCTCCCTGTGAAATCTCAGGCTGTGCTCTGTACTCCATCCTTGTTTATATTTGATGTCACAGCAAGAAGACAAGGTGCCATTAGCTTTTACTTGAAAGGTCATATTGAAGCTATTTTCCTCTAATCTGAGAGATTTCAGCCATAGCAAAATAAAATTTTAAAATTTGGCCTAAGCAAGACCCCTAACCCCTCTGTATCACTGAGAAATGAAGTTAAACATTGAATTGTGTTTTGGACAATTGCTACAAAATTGCTCAACTCACTTTTCAGTCCCTGCTGTCAGTTTGTGTGAAAGAGAATTAATTCCTCCATATTTGGGAAGTTATTCTGTGAATTTTAGCCTGCCATTCACAAAATAACAAATGTCAGGATATATTTTAACTGTTTTAAACCCATGCACTGAAGTCATGATTAATGTGAAGAACGGGGGTGATCCCATCCCTGATAATGAGTGCATTGGGGTATCAGATGATAATATTTCATCCCTGATAATGAGTGCATTGGGGTATCAGATGATAATATCCCATCCCTGATAATAAGTGCACTGAGATCCTGGGGCTGGCTGGAGACTTGGATGTCTCAGCTAAGCCATGGTCACTGACCCTGGATGGGAGTTTTACCTGTCCTAAATACAGACCAAGCTATGCATTGCAGAAAAAGGCTTTCCCCCACGTTTGGGGTGGGTCAAGAGAGCACACCTTGTCATTTCAGTTCAGCTGAAACGCTGTGGCTCCTTGAGGTGCAGGAACTCAGCATGAGCTTTTCACTTCATGCATGAACCTGTGTGGTTTGCTGAGGCAGAGTTCACATTCTGAAGTCACTGCTAGCATTTTTGTGTGTGTTTATTTTAAAGCACTCTGAGCATTCATATTGGACATGGAATCATCTTATGAGAGGCTGAGCTGTAAGGAAGAAATCCAGTGGGACAGTCTTCTGTCTAAATGTAATTCATGAACATTTGCAGAATCAGGTCTGCAGGTTTGAGTATGTCCTGTAGCTATTTGATGGCTTTGGCAGGGTTACTTGTTCATTTTGTCACTTTTAATTTTGTTTTCTTACTAGTGCAATGTTTGAAATTAATGTTCAAACTTTATTCTCTGTTGACCAGGAAAAAAAAAAGAAAGAAGCATCTCTACACTGTTTACATGAATATTGACCACAAGGTGAGCAGGACGCTCTTCTTTTTTTTTGTGAGAAGCCCGCTTGTCAGCATGCCAGTGATAGATCAGATGTAAAGAAAATCACTTCTGCAAAACCAATTTGCTAAGGGGCTTGTAAAATCCATTTTTAAAAAGTTACTGAGGCAAAAAAGTGAAGGACCAGCCAACCAGATATTTTGATCGGCTCTTCAAGGTCAAAACCTGATTACTAATTCATCAAATACCTTACTGGTATCACTGCTTGAAGAGCAAACAACTCTGTGCAGATGTTCTACCTAATAATTCCAGCATGGAAAGGATGCTTTACTTACTTTTGGCAAGGCTGCAGTCGTAGGAGCTGTGGCCTTCAAAGCACTGGCAGCCCAGCTCCGTGCAGTGTCCGTGGCTGTTACAGAGTGCAGGACACCGGAGAGCAGCGAGGATTTCCTCCTGGTTTCCAACTGAGAACACTCCATTTCTGTTTCCTAACACTCTCCTTTCACACTCATTTTCCAGAAGTGCTATCAGTGCCCTCACCCGAGCCACATTGTCTTTGCGCTGCAGCTCCAAAAGGCAAATATCAATTGCCTCATCCAGGTGTTTTCCCAGGAGGTCTTTACACGCCAAGCCTATGGTGGCATTTGCAAGAGTCTGGTGGCAAATCTCCCGAGCTTTGGTGGCAGTCAGGCCATTGGGAGTGGGCCATGACAGTGGAAATTTCATCCGAACCCCTTCAAAGTAGTCCTCAGGGAAAAAATATGCAAAGCTCTCTGAGTCTCTCTGGGTTGGGCCATGCAATGGCTGAAAGGATGAATATTCATAGTACTTGTGTTGCCTTTTTGCTTTCCTTAGGTCTCCTGCTGGTTTGGTAGAGCCAATGGAACTGCTGCTATTCATGGAAACATTGTGTGGGGGGGGCTTTAACCAGACCTTGGGGCTTCTTCGCTTTTGGACTGATTTAGACAAATGTCTTTGACTGAAAGTCTTGGTCGTTGGTTTCCCATCTTTTCTCAAGGTCGACTCTGTTTCTGCATGAGCGACAAACTCAGAGGTAACATCCAGAACTGGAATTGCAGAGCTGTGATGCACGAGGTCCTGATGGCAGCCAGAGGGCTGAGGGGAAGGAGTCTGAAAGGCATTTTTTGTGTTTACCACAGGCACGGGCTTGGTGCTCCCCTTCTGGCACCTGCAGAAAGTCTTCCTTTGCTTCCTCTCGGAAGGTGCTGGAGTCTTGTCAAATAAACTCTTCCCTGGAGGAATCCTGATTTAAAAATAGGAAGGGATTAGAGGGAGAAAACTTTTGACAAATCATGCAAGGAAACTTTCCCTGAGTCTGGGGTAAGCATAAATTCCCAATCTAAGAAAGTACTTAAGAAAATGCTTAAGTTTAATCTCTGTTTTCTTTAGTCACTTTTGCACTGCCCTTCTTGAGCTGTCCTGTCTTCATGTAGACTTTTTAGTACCAGATGTTTAAGTGGTTTGCTGGAGCATTGCCTAATGTTTGACTTCTCTTTGCAGAACTTTCTCTGAGGTGAATGTTACCCTTTGTGTATTACACATGAAATAAGGCCTTGGATTTGTCCCTGGGTGACCCAGATAACTTTTGGAGAGTGACAAAAAGTCATATTTGTTTCAAATCCTATATTATGAAAATCATCTTTATCTTTATCTTTATTTGCCTGTTCTCTCCTTATCAATATCTTCCTCTAAGATGTGGGTTGCTAACTTTTTTCTTTTAAATGTCTTTTTTTTCCCTTTTTTTTCTGGTATACTTCTCTTTTTGCATTCTTCTCTTCTACTGCAGTTTACTTTGACTTTTTCTTCCAACATAAAGGAGTTTTCTATTGATCATAGGGCTAGACTATCATATAAGATGAGATTATTCTCTTCCCCCTTTTAAATTTAGTCTTTAATGATGGATGAACTTCTAGAGAGTTCAGTTTGAATAAACAGCCATGATTCAAGTTTCTTCAGAAATCTCATATCTCTTATTGATCTTATTTGTGCAACACAAGAGGAATCCTAGAGCTTCATAGAAAAGGATATGTTTCTTGTCCCAATATTTGGCAGCATGTCATTGCCAGACAAATTTGAAATACCGTCAAAAATTTAAATTATTTTGGCATTAATTTTGTCTTGCAGCCAGAATGCTGGAGTTTCAGGAAAGTGAAAGCATTCTCCAACATATTGGAGCCAAACACTAGATACTGTTATCCAATTTTTAAAAAATGTTTTTAAATGACATATCTGGTAATGATATTTAAATCATTCACGCAATCATAATTTTAGATAGGACATCTCAGTGACACTGGCAAAATGAACCTATTTCTCCTGAAATATGAGAACAAACATTTATGGAACTGTGTTGCCCAAATTGTGGGCTCAGCAGGATGCAGTATGAGACAAAAAGATGGTTTCCATGCTCATGGAAATGCACAGGCTGTTCTGCACTTTCCTGTAGTCTAGGAAAATAAAACATTTTTAATGATTGAGAGAGTTGTCCTTCAGACAACACATTTGAGTGTCTGAATGAGTGTCCTTCACGCTTCATTCCTCTGGCTCTAACAGAGGGGTTATCTGCCCCTGAAGCTTCCCTGACTCATCATCCAGTTTAAACCTAGACTAAGGCAGTGGTAGCATCTCCTTTGATATAATTCTGCATAAACTAGAGTGTAGGGTAAATCTAATTTATTTAATAAACAAATAAAATGAACCACATAAACTGGTCCAGACTCAGGACAGAAACTTAACACACAAATGAAAATTTCAGTAAAATGAAACTCTTTTGCCTTGATATTTTAATGAAACAAAATCCTCTGTTAATCCTACGTGAAAGCAGTTGCCTTTTTCTGGTCAGCCCCTGTCAACAGAGCAGGGGTGTATGGTGTGGAAAGAATTGAAACCCCATCCTTCCTCACAGCCATGCACACACCAACAGCCCCTCAGTGGGCTCAGATGTGCCCTCTGTCCCCTGCATGAGATACCAGACTATCACTCCTCTGAGCCACCCACCATAATCCAGGAAGATCTAAAACCAAGTTTTTCAAACTGAGTTGGATGCTATTATAGAGAAAGCGTCTAAAATTCACAGCATTTCTGTTGGTTTCCTGTTGTATTTTTAAATGTTTGAAAATTTTATTTCGCCCACTTAAATCACATGTTTTGAAATTCATCTCTTCTCTGGTTGCTATTTAACGGCTGGGAAGCTCTGATGTTGTTTTATTGCTGAAGTTGTGTTGGAAAGCTGGTGTGTAAAACTGATCTGTGCGTGCAGAGCCCTGCAGCTGCTTGAGAGAGGTGGGAGCCAGGGAAAGCTCCGAACTGCCAGATGGTGGGCACTCAGACTAGCTTCAGGTGCTGGAGAAAACCTAGCATGCTTTCAGGGTTATTTAAAATGAAATTAAAAACAGCAGCAGAAAAACCATCCTCTAGCTTTTGTTTTTACTGCGCCATTTCTCTGTGAGTGGGTCAGAGAACGGCCTGGTCTCCTCTGGAGGTGACCTAATTTCTCTATTGGCTTGTGTTTTTAGCCAGCTTCTGAAGGGTCCTTGAGAATCTATCCTTGGGAGTACTGCAAGGTGAAGCTCACCAGCCCTCTTGCTCTTCTTGCTTAGCAGGAGCTCCTGCCTTCCCTGAAGTATCTCCACCACATGGAGCTGAGCCCTAGAAAACTCCTTAGTGTTTTATAAGTAAATTCTTTTGTACTGCATATAAGTAAATTCTTTTGTACTGCACTTTGGCTTCAGGTCTTTCAACAAACTTGTTTTGAACAGGTTCTCCTAAGGATCTTTTTAGGGTTGTTTTTGGGGTAGTGAGCTATTGGTTTGTTCTTGCACCAAGCGATTTCTCCATCTGCCTTCCCAGAAGCAATCTCTGACTGGTTACCCCATTATTAGGATGTTAATGATGGCTGTTGAATTCTAAATAGTACAATTTGTAATGACAGGTCAAAATAGATGTTGGATAGCCATTACTTAGACCACTGAACAGAACTAGAATATGGCAGAGATGTTTGTTTATCTTCTGAAGTGCAAGAGGTCAAAAAATTCATTTTTCCTGTAGGACTGGGGTGAGTTCTCACGCACAGAATAAGTGCTATGTTACAGTGTTTTGCCTTCTTTTTCCTTACTTCACAAACCAGGCTACACAAGCAAACCCATTTTGGTTTTAGGAACAGCTATTAGGTATGTTTGGAGTTCAGCAACAGGAATTAAAATGTGTGGTGGGGATAGAGACAGGAGTAGGGATAAGGACAGGGACAGTGACAGGGAGATGTCAGAGTCAGACTCCTGGCTCAGTTTCCAGACCATCTGTCCCAGAAAATACAAATTTTCAGAGCTCACTGTCATCCTTAGTAGAGTTGATATCAAGTTTTAGCATGGTACATATATTATCACACTTTTTCAAAATGTAACATTTAATCTATACTAACATATTGTAATTAGTGTTCAGGAATAAAAGAACAAGGGAAATATGAAACCCTTAATTAATCCCTATTGTCATCTATCTACATTTTCAAGTGTGGGTGAGAACTGCATTTTTTTTAACAGCTGAGAGGGATCTTAACACAGCTGTTAACATGACATCACTCGAGAATGTAAAACTTCTCTCTTGGTAGCTGCTGATGTGTTTTGTGCTGAGTGAAAATTAAGCCCCTGCACTGCTGGGATGGAAATAGGTCTCCAGGCTTCTCCCTCAGGTCCAGCAGACCTCTCTGTCAGGTCATTAGGGGAGTCTGTAATGAAACAAGCCCATCAAGACGGTTTGAAACACTGCTAAGAGCATCTCCTGGGTGGGATCTCCCTGGGTTTGTACCTGCACTCCTCTATGAACTCTTCCTCGGGCAGGTTGCTGAGGTCGTTGTGGGTGATGCCATCAAAGAGGCCACACAAGCCCCGGGTGCTGTTGAAGTCCCTGCCTGGTGTCCTCACAGTCACACCCATGCCCCACTGGCTCAGATCCGCTCGAACAAACGCTCCTGAAGGGAACAGGATCTGGAGAGGCAGGAAAAAAACTCCCAGTGAACTGAAGCTCTCAGTGAGCTTTCTGTGCAATGAAAGCCGTCTCTTTCCATAAACGAAAATATCAAAGCAGGACGTTAGCCGTGGCAGAGGTAATTTAAGATCACTTAGAAACACCATAAATATTTATTTGTGCTATTATTTAGCTTGCTTTCAGATTCCATGGCATTAATATCTGATAGCATTACATAAATATATAACTGCACGAGTACTTTCTTTTTAAATTAATAATTGCGTCCATTGAAGTTTTCCCAGTGGTAAATTACCAGCTAATTTTTGAAGAGACTTCCATGACAATAAGGCCACCCTTGTGTCTTTGGGAAATAATTTTTTTTAGATAAACTACCAAGATTGAAAAACAGCTTTCTTCCTTCTGAAGAATCGTTTCATTTTCCAAGGCTGGATTATCCAGAAAATGATTGTGTTTTAAAGTGGATAAAGCAATTTTCTCATTAAAGGACTAGTGGTAGGCTTACACTGACCTTTAAAAGAAAAAATAATCTGGCAGGGTTCAAAACAAGAAGTAACTGTGTGGATAATGGATTTTTCAGATTGGTTTGCTACCCAAATAATAATAAAAAAAAAAGCAAAAAGAAAATATCTGTTCAACTGAAATGTATTTTTTTTGTTGTTTGCTTTATTTTTACAGGTAAAAAGAAAATTATTTGAAAATTATCTGGGCCAGGAGAGGGAGCAGAAACATACTATTCTGATAAGTAGCCTTAATACTTCCTTTTTATCCAAAATTCAACACTTTCAGTTAAGCTTAGAAAGTACATTAAAGAGTTGCAAACATCTCATTATAATAATTTCAAAATAATTATTTTCCTTTCTTAAGCGGTCCCTACCTAAATATAATTTATTCATCCAAATAATGTCCTTTGCTTTCCTTTATTTTGCTGGGGATTTTTTGCTCTGTTTGAAGTTCCTCCCCAACAAATCTACTCATATCTGTGAAGGACTGACGAGCTCATATTTTCATTCTTGTGCTGGGACCCAGAGCTTACATATTGGCCTCACTAAATTATAACCCTGCCTATTTTAGTTTCCCATTACTTCAGACATGGGAATACTTTTTGAGCCCTCCGTGAGCACAACAGCAAAGTGCCACTGATTGCAAGGACAGATGGAGACACCAATTTGAACTCTGTGTTTTCATTTAAACCATTTTTTTTCCAAAAATTATTGGCCTTGGGGAATTATGGAAGTAATCATATAAAACCAGTACTTCAAACACCTCAGAAGGTCTTGGCTGTCCCTCTGCTTTGGCTGTACCTATGTTTCATGTACCAAGGCGGTTTTAAAAAGCCCCCAATGATTCCCTAACATAAAGCTCAACTGGGCTGATGAGTTAACTTTTCCCGGTGGTTTAGTAGGTGGAGAAGGAGAACTGCAGCTGACACAGCCCTGGATAGAATTTGATTTCCTTTCTCTCATAAGCAGTGTCTTCTAATCCCATGCTTTACTGCAGAGGAGAGTTTCCTGCAGGTCTGCATGTAAAACCCTTGCTGTCAGAACTGCATGAGCTGTTCAGCCTTCTGTGCTGTCCAGATTAATATTTCCAGGTGTGGATTTATTTTGGGAGTTTGGAGGGCTCGAACCCTTTCTTTTCCTGCTGCCTTGGGCAATGCATCTCACCTAAATTTAGTGCTGTTAATTGTGGCTTCAAAGAAGCTTTTTTGAGCCCTCGGTTTGCAGAGCTATTTAGTGACTGGCTGCTGGAAGCAGCCACTTTTCATGACCTAACCCCATTCCAAGCTCCCTTCAGTGTCGTGGGAGCTGGGGGGAGCCAGCTCCTGAGCTGCATGAGGATGATGATGGAAAAGTGCTGGAAGAATTGGGATGCACCATGCTCGGTGGGGTGCTCAGGGATCCTATTCACTGCTGCACAGTTCCTATAGATTCCCACTCAGATCAGAGCATATTGTGTCCCCAGTCTGCTCTGATTTGTTTCCCCGAGTCTTACCTCAGGTGTAAATGAGAACAGGGATTCCTTGCTAAGATTATCCTAGTAATAAAACAGTAATTATATTGCATTCAGTTGCAGAATGAAATGACAGCTTGATTCCTGCTTTTTCTCTATTCTATAATTAACAGACTTTCAATTACTACCTTCCTGAGATCTATTCCAAGCGAGATCACAGGGAGAGCCAAGCACAGGCACTTCCTGCATCGTTCTGGTTCTGCTGTGGACCGATCTTCATCCAAAACATTTCATGGCAATGAATCTTGATGACACAACTCTAGGATAAAATTATCTTCTTGGCCATAATTTGTGTCTCTTTTCCTTACCAAAACCCCTGGTGCAACCTGCTCTTATTTTTCCAGTGATTTCAGTGGATTACTGTGGATAAACGATACTTATGCAAGGTAAGTTGTGGCCATATATTTTTTAGGCAAATGCTTTATGTTACACCAAGTGTTGGATGTTTACAGCCCATTTTCACAGCTTTTAGGGGCTCTCTGGATCTGACTAATAGTGTCTTACTGCTCCACTCTAAAACTCCATTATCCTGCTACCTGCAATCTTTCCTTGAATATTTATATCTTGAGCTCTGCGAAGAAATTTGCTTTATGTGATGAGGTTGGGTAGTGCCTGGCATAAGCAAGCAGGGAGTGGGCTGCCGTGCTGCAGAGGGTAAGTGGCGTTATCAGAGCTCCGCTGTGTTGCCAAGAAATTTCCAGAGGTGTTTGTTTTGTTTTGTTTTGTTTTGTTTTTAAACCAACACTTTAACCAGCGACTTCCCTCGTTTTGCGGTACATTTGGCTGCAGGCGCTCTGATGGCTTTCAGATATTTTCGTAGCAACTTCATTAATAATTCAGAAGCATTAAATGTGTGTTTTCAAAGCCCAACCACCGCAGGAGCGCTCAACCACCCACGCACGTACCGTTATCTTCCTGCCTCCATAAGACTCCAGGATTTTGACTTGTGGTGATGCCTCGGTGCTTTTGATGGTCAGCTGAGGCCTGCTGTCCTGAAAGTGGCCATTGCAGGTGTCCAGCACCACGATGTCACCCCCTTCTTGTGCAGCTACGCCGCAGTTGCAGGCGGTGGTGGAGTGGTGGCCGCCACAATCCCACTGCCGGACGTGCACCTCGAGCGACTCGCCGCGGCACAGCAGGAATGTCCCGATTTTATAGTTGTCATAGCGCCTAAACAGCCACAAAGAAACAAAACCAGAGAGGGTTAGAGGCCCTCAGCACCCACCTACGCTGGTTGTTTGTTGGTACTCGTGCAGCAACACTCCTTAACTGAGCCAGCGTGGTGGCTTGCCTTGAAGGAGAGAGTAATCCACATTCCAGGAGGTGTTTCTCTGGCTCTGTACCCAAGGGAGTGCTGCCACAGTTCTTAGCTGGGGGTGCCTAAGAATTCCTGCGAAAAGCAGGAATTGTGTCCCAGCTGCTGCCATGGCAATGGGCATGGTTAAAAAAGGATAAACATTTGACATAAAGCAAATGGGAAGAAGTTCCTGCCTCTGGATCTTAATAAATATGTTTTGGTTCTAACCGGATGATTTTAGAGTATGATGTTCTTCAAAAGAAATCAGTACTCAAATGACCTTTTCTGTGACTAATCACCAAATTTTACAAGTCTGGCTGCGGCTAGGTAAAGGCTTCCTGTGAAAACCTGTGATTCTACTGAAAGCCTGCTAAAATGAAGTTCATTCCTCCCCCTCAATGACTTCCCCGTAAGCACAATTTTCACACTCAATGGATTGGCAATCAGCTCAAGCCAGTGTGGGAAACAATTTAGGACTTTCATTCTTTTCTGTAAGGAACCTCCCTGCTCCATCTGAGTGAGGCCAAGAGCAGGGTAACTTCAATAACTTTGCAAGTGTCTGGCCTCTGCATGAGCCATCCGGAGCCTCTGGGGTTTCCACAACAGAGGCTTGTGAGAGGATCCTCTTCTGCTTGTTTTTTG
>VZRF01004456.1:0-11447 GCA_013396875.1 Vireo altiloquus
GTCCTGATCAGCACAGGTGACAATGTGCAGCACCCATGTCCTGATCAGCACGGGTGATAACACACAGCACCCATGTCCTGATCAGCACGGGTGATAACACACAGCACCCATGTCCTGATCAGCACGGGTGATAACACACAGCACCCATGTCCTGATCAGCACGGGTGATAACACACAGCACCCATGTCCTGATCAGCACAGGTGACAACACACAGCACCCCTGTCCCGGCTGGTGCGGGTGACAACGCGCAGCACCCGTGTCCCAACCGCGTCACCCCGCAGCCCCGGCACGCACGCTCCTGTCCCCGCTGGCACTGCACTGACCTGGGGGTGCTGCGCTGCCCCGCCAGCCCTGCCTGCTCTGGGGGGCTCCCGCTCGCTCTCCGGCCGGGCAGCGCCCGCCGCCCGCTCAAGAGGCGCCGAAAATAACCCGGCGGCCACAACTGCTTTTATTCCCGCGACAGGTGCGCTCCTAAGTTGGACACCACACATGTCCCTGCGCCGGGATGGGGTTGGGGTTCGCATCCCCGTGACCTTCCGGGGCAGGGCGAGGGGCTGGCGATGGGGAGCACCCCCGGGGGGCTGCGGCTGCGCTCGGGTCTCTCACAGAGCGGGTGTTTCATTTTACTTACAAAGACAGACCATCGACCATTTCAAGCAACCATGAAAACGGCCGCGAGGCAGAAACGTCGGAGGGCCAGCGTCTCGATCTGCAAGCAAAATAAAACACGCTATGATGAGAGAGCAGAGGGGGCAGCTCTCGGCCGGGGGCCCTGCGCGGGACGCTCCTCACCGTGGGCATGTGTGCCATGGGCAAAGCCGCCGGGCACACCAGGGACCTGGGTCCCCATGTCCCACCGCAGCCACAGGGAGGGTTCAGGGGATGGATGCTCGGCTGCGTGACACAGTCCCCACGTTTAAGGGACCAAATGAGGTCCCCCGAGGTGAAAAACATTGGAAACACCATGGTGCTTCATGCCAAGCTGCTCCGTGGCCCCAGCTTTGTGTCCCAAACCTGCTCTGTGCTGAGGTGTGATGGAGAGGCTGCCTGCACTCCCAGCCCTGTGTCCCAAATCCTGCTCTGTGCCAAGCCATGGCACAGAGACCTCCTGCACCCCTGGTCCAGCATCCCAAATCCTGCTCTGTGCCAAGCCATGGCACAGAGACTGCCTGCAGCCCTGGTCCTGCATCCCAAATCCTGCTCTGTGCCACGCCATGGCACAGAGACTGCCTGCACCCCTGGTCCAGCATCCCAAATCCTGCTCTGTGCCAAGCCATGGCATGGAGACCGCCTGCACCCCTGGTCCTGCATCCCAGACCCAGCCACGCCTGGGCTGCCACATCAGCCACAGGGCTGGGATTGAAACCCAAACCCCCTCCAAGCACAGCCGAGCACGAGATGATTTATAGAGTCCATCCAGGAGCGCTGCTGGGGAGCTGCAGGTGTCAGGGGCTGCATCTCAGGGGTTGGTTTAGGGTTTTTTCTCGTTCACTGGGGTTTTTCTAAGCAAGAAACAGCCACGAGCAAAACCCCTGCACACACGTGTGCCCAGGACACATCCCGGTGGAGGTGGAGCAGCCACTGACAGGGGCCACTGTCACCCCTGCCAGGGGGCCAGCCTTGTCCCCTGCTCTTCTGGACCCCACCCTGCATGCACCTTGTCCATCCATGTGCCAGGACCGATCAGTGACCGGTCGTGGTGCAAACCCTGCGGGTGTGCAATGAGCCCACACGCCTCTGCGTCCCACTTCAACCACAGAGACCAAGACTCCCACCTGGAGTCCCCTGATGCCATCACGCCACAGCCTGGGCAGGGCAAGGAGGTCCCAGCCACCGTGGCTGGCCACGACACCGCCCTGCCACCTCTGGGTGCCACACGCAGAGGGACAGATGTGTCCCTTCATGCCTGGGACCCACCACGGGGCCACCTCTGACCCACAGAAACTCCCCCAACCCCCACCATCCTCCAGTCACCCACTCCTCCATGCCAGCATTTGGTGACCAGGTTGTGGAGAGCAGGATATCCCTGTCCCCAGGGACCTCACAGCGCCCTGCTGGCCACGGTGTTCCCCGCAGGAACACGCACGAGAGCCACGGCTTGGGAATGTGCCCCCAAGGAGAGCCTCCAGCCCGAGGGCAGGCGGTGCCACGGCCAGTGCCACGCAGGGTGGACGTGCGCGGGGTGGAGGCGAGGGGAGCCGGGCAGCCCCGGGCTGGTACTCACTGGTCATCCCCGTGAAGGAGGCATGGCGCGTGGCTCCCTGTGTGACGGCCGGCGGCGGAGGGGGCATGCTGGGCGGCGTGGAGCGGGCCTGCGTCTTCACGTCGGCCGGCGAGTCGGGCATGGCGGCGGCCGGAGTCTCCGCGTTATCTGCGGGAAGAGGGCACGGGGTGGTGAGTGGGGCGTGCCAGGTGGGTGATCCCCGGAGGGGACGCTTGGGGACCTCAAGCTGGCCTGGGCATCTCCGCTGCCGCAGCAGGGTGGCAGAGCTCAGGTGCCCGGTGTCCTGTGTGCCACAGGGTGGTGGGGAGGGCGATGGACCTGCTGTTCACCTGCCCAGTGGTGGGGACAGTGCCCTGTGCAGGACACAGAGTGCAGGGACCGGGAGCAGGCACCGCTCTGCCCCTGCAGTGCCACCCCTGCCCCAGCCCATGTCACCTCGCTGCTGTCACAGCACAGCACCCTCCTGACGCACCCCTGGAATTCCCACTGCCCACTAACCCCTCACCATCTCCGGCAGCATCTCCCAGGGCTGGCACAGCCCCAGGCAGGGATGGTGGGATCCTTACAGCCAGCGTCTGGTGGCAGTGGCAATGGCAGGACCCACATATCCCCCAGTGACTGTCCTCCCCAGCCCCGAGCAGCCCTGCAAGGCCAGATCCTGCAATCCAGGGAGCGCAGAGCTCCCGGCTGTCACCATAATCATCACCATCACCCCACTGGGCATCACCACCTCCCTCCCACCTCCCTGCGCTCCCAGCCCCAAATAACGCCCGGCAGTGCATTCCCAGCACCATCTCCTCCGGGCAGAGCACGGCCCTGGTGCAGGGGCTGGGCCCCATGGCTGCCACGCCAGCGCTGACAGGTGGCCACAAGTGCTGGCAGCTGTGGGGATCTGTCACCGTGCCCACGCTGCCGCCGGCTCCGGCCAAAGATGGAAGCAGCCACCATGGCCACCCCCGGCCAGGGGGTCCCCCCTGCACCCCGGCACGGCTGATAACCACTAATCCAATATTCATCCTTAATCCAGGGCAACTCTGGGGAGATTAATTGAACCCGACCAGAGCACATTGGGCTAAATAAAACCAGGGCCTCGTCCCCACAGAGATGCTGTCGGGGTTGTGCCATGGCCAGCGGCACATGGAGCACGGGGAGATGGTGGTGAGAGCCAAAATCTCACCCACAGCATCCTTCTGGATGGCTCCAACACCGTGGATATCCGTCCTTATCCATGGCACAGTGGGATCCTGCAGATGCCCACTCCAGTTTCCTGTTTCTCGCTCCCTTCTCAGTCCCCAGCCACAGGAGAAATCCCTGCAGCAGCTTCCCTCCCCCCAAAACCTCAGTTCCCTTACAGGGCCTGCCAGAATAAATGGTTTGTTTCAAAAAACACCTTTTCTTTTCCTTTTCGTGGAATTGTCCATCTCTGGGCAAAGCTTGTCCAGCCTTCCAGGCTTCCCCCGTCACCCAGTGGAGCAGGATCCAGCTTTGACAGCAGAGGCTGAGCCGTGAGTGTGCACAGAGTGTGCCCCTGTGAGGAGTCACAGCTGCAGCACCCTGATCCCACACGAGCCTTGCCTGCATCCCTGGCACCATCCCTGTCTTTGTCACACCCCTGGCAGCATCCTTGCCTGCATCCCCATCCCAGCTCTGCTCCCCTCCACTGCCCTGACTCCTTACCCATGCCCACACCAAGGGGAAAACATGGATACATTCATCCTGGCACGGACACGGCTTTTCCACAGCTTCCCATCGGCAGGGAAGATGCCATGAAGCTGAGCAAGCACTCAGGGAAGTGGGGCCTGGTTCTGGTTTTTCTTGTGTTTTCCTTTCTTTTCTTAAAGTTTTCAGTTTTCCCCAAGGTGTTTGCAACCCAAACACGGCTGGGCAGGATGAGGAATGGTTCCAAACCCAGTGGGATAAAGAGCTTGGAATGCCCAGAGGATCCACGTACAGCTGTGCCACCAACCCAGGTCCTCTGCAGGATGGGATGAGCTCCATAAAAGCAAAGGAGGTTTTGAGGGGCAAAGTGCAGCCTCCCCTCAGCACTTCCAAAGTGCAGCAATTCCCCAGCACAACTCCAACTCCACTGGAATTATTTTTCCCTCTATTTTTTTCTCTCTTTGGGGTAATTTGTCCCAGCCGCTCAGGGCCGTGTCTGTTTTCCTCCATCTGGTTTCCATTAGGTCTGTGCAGCCCAGATGAATAAGTAATAATATAAAAATAAAAGGATTAGTATTTTCTCCTGGGCTGGCAGGAGCGGCTGTTCCCCACCCTGCCTCCCGGGGCCGGCGGATGCTGGACCCCCACACACCCCTGTGTGACCCCGAGCCCCCCATTTGTCACACGGCAGGGTTTAACCCCCGGGCAGGGTCCCTGCTGGGGTGACACTGTCACACAGCCACGCATTCCAGTGGGCACACGGCATCCTGCAGCCTGGAGCCGCAGGGACGGGACCAGCGCTGGAGGGATGGGGCTGGCAACCATCCCAGCCTGGCATTTGCTGTTTCCCACAGCCCCAGGGAGCCCATCCAGCCACCACTAGCCCGGGGTTGTGCCTCCTCCCCGGGCAACAAGTGGGATGTGCCAGCTGCGGGATGAGCCCCCGGGCCCTGCTGTATTCCCCAGGGATGGGGACGGAGCAGGCAGGGAGCTGCCCTGGATGTGGCCACTAGAAAGCTTCCTGCAGGCAAAGCTCCCCGGGCGAGGAAGGGGTTAAAGGGAATTCAGCGCCCAGCATCCTTCATGCTCTCCAAATGGCCACAAATGAAATCCAGATGCTGGAGGCGACGTCTCCCCGAGCCAGGCTGCCTCCGAAACAAAGGCAGGGAAGCATTCCTGCTCCTCAGCTGCCGCAGCCAGCGGGGCCAACAACAACTCCCCGATAAGATGGCAGGGCCGGAGCTGTCCCAGCTGGAGCAAGTTTGGAATCGTGCAGTGCCTGAGGCCAGGCAGCAGCGCCAGCCACGTGCACCAGCCCGGAAAAGCTGGTGGGACCTCACGGCAGCGTCAGCTCCCTCCTCATCCTCTCCCTGGGATCAGCTCCCTCCTCCCCTGCACCCATCTTCATCCTCTCCCTGGGATCAGCTCCCTCCTCCCCTGCACCCATCCTCATCCCCTCCCTGGGGCCATGGTGACATCAGGAAAAGGTGACAACAGGCAGCTTGGAGGTGGCTCATTCCCAGTTGCACTTGGAGCAGGAGAAAGCAGGAGAGCGGCTGTGGGATGCTGAAGGTGGTTTTAGGTGGGATATTGGGAAGGAATTCTTCCCCGGGAGGGTGGAGAATTCACAGGGTGCCAAGAGAAGCTATGGCTGCCCCTGGATCCCTGGAAGTATCCAAGGCCAGGTTGGACAGGGCTTGGAGCAGCCTGGGATAGTGGAAGGTGTCCCTGCCATGGCAGTGGAACGAGATGAGCTTTAAGGTCCCTCTCAACCCAAACCATTCCACGATTCCATGGTGATGCTGGAGGGATGCTGCCCACCCACCACCAGGGTGGCCTGGATGCTCATTTCGGGGAGCCAGCCTAGCAGGGAGCGATCCACACCCAGCACTCATCCGCACTAACGAAGCCCTTTTTAAAAGTAAACCAAATTAATTAAACTCTCTGCACAATTTGTAAAGGAACCCAGGTTCAGCCGGCTTCAGTCCTGGGGAGCCCCTGCAGGTCATCCCCACGGGCATCCTGGCACAGGTCCCGTGCCACTGGCCCAGCTGGGACACCTCCAGCCAGCACAATTCCAGGTGAAGCAGATTTCCCGTGCTCGGGTACATCCCAACTCGCGTTGCTTTCTGAGCGCGCTGCTCGCACCCACATCCCCGGAACGCCAGCGCTGCTCCACGGCCACCACCTCCCAGCGAGTCCCAAGCCCCTCGGTCCCCTCCCACCTCCCGCAGTGTGCCAGTGACAGCGCGGCTCCACATGGGACATCAGAACTCGCAGCCAGGCTCTCCACGCACCCCAAGCCCCAAAATCCCACTTTTCAAGCCAAACCCCTCCACCCAGGGACCCAAAGCAGCTGGCTCGGTGCCACCAAGGCAGTGCCAGCAGCTCCCGCTCGCCCCGAGCTGGCGTGGCCGGGGGTGGGGGATGGGGATGGCTTTGACTTTTCCTCGAAACAACAACAAAAAAGCCAAAAATAAAGGCGCCCTCTCTGTTTTACAAGCCTTCATTTGCTATTGTTTATGTAAACAGGTAAATTGTTTCGTATCTCAATTAAAAACATCTGCCACATAAATGAATACCAATTAACTCATCCTGTTTTTAATTACTCTGTTAATTACACACAGGCAGCAAAAAGGATGGCAGGGGAATAGGGAAAGCATGCTTACACCCCCCCTTCCCACCTTTCTCTTGGCAAGCATCCGAAATGTGCCCAGATAATGATGGATTAAGGTGAAAACCGTGGCTCGTGGCCAGCTCCGGCGTGGCGGCTCCCTCCCGGGGCTGCCGGGGCGCCTCGCAGGGGGATTTCCCGGGACCCTCTGGAGAGATTTTGGGAAGCCCAAGCCCCGCGGGATGCCCGAACGCCGCCTGCGTCATCCCCCGCGCCGGGCAGCTCCCGGTGCCAGCCCCTCAAACCGCGGGAGAGAAACTTTGGGATGGCGAGAGGAGGCAACATCCGCGCGGACCGAGCGCATCCTCGAGGTGCCCGCGCTGCCCCCGGGAGCCCTCCTGGCACCGAGGGGCAGCCCCTCGGAGCGGGCACGGCTGCGCGGGGTGGGTGCCATCCCACCCTGCCGAGGGACCCCGGGCGCCGCCGGCCCCCACCCCCCCGGCTGCGGGAAGCTTTCCAAGCGAGCAGATGGGGCAGGGGAGCGGCGGCAGGAGGAGGAGGAGGAGAGCAGAAAAGGCTATTTTCTCACGCTACATATTTTACAAGTCGAACATTTTGTGCATTTCAGCCCTGCCTGTAAAAGCATCTCGGGCTCAGCCCCGGGACTCGCCGGCGGAGCCTGTGAGTCAACAGCGGCTGGCGGCGACGTGGCTGCTGGCGGGGGGACGGCTTGGGAGGAGGGGTCCCCCATGCACAGGGTCACTTTGGGGGGTCCCCCTGACCGGCCAGGGCACAATACCTGCTGCAAACGCCGCTGCGCTGTCGTGCCCGCTGCCACCGTCGGGTTCGTCGCAGCGGGGTGGCACAGGGAGGTGGGCGCACACACACACACCCTGCTGCTCCCCAGCTGCCTTACACTCCTGGAAATTAAATATCCTGGCTAAACACCAGGAGTAAACAGTGCCGCGGGCAGCCCGGAACACCTGAAGAGGAGCAGGGCTGGGGCTGACCCTGCCGGAGCTGCCCCCACCCAGGAAACACCCACGCCTGGGCTGCAGCACTCTCTGCACCATCCCCCAAAGCACCGCCAAAGGGGCACCCCAAAACCAGCCCAGCGCCCCAGTCGGGGATTTGTGCAGCCATGTGCCCAGGGATGCTCGTGCCCGGAGGTGGCCTCGGCGGCTGGAGCAGGGATGAGTGGCACACGCGGGGGGTTCGCGGCACCCTGGAGGCAGAGAGGGGGTAGAGAAGGGAAAACTCCCCCTCCACACCCCGGCTCCGGAGAGGGAGCTCCCGGCGAGCTCCCTTGCAGCGTGGGAACGCCGAGGCGCCGGCGGCTCCCCGGGGACCCCGTGCCAGGTCCTGCCCCGCAGGCGCCACGACGGTACCGGCTCCGAGGGGGTGCCGGATCCGGCCGTGCTCTCCCACAGCCTCCAGGCTGCTGCCTCATCGACTCTTTGTCTATTTTTGAACCACGGGCTCCATTTCAAGGCGGTTTTGCCCATGTGAAATTGAATCAAAGAACACAGGAAAAAAAATATTAATGAGAATTTTGGCAAAATAAACAGGAAATCCCTTGGATGTTTTTCTGGAACGATTGGTCAGCATCTTCCGAAGGAAAGCTGTGGGTTTGTCAAGGTGGGGTTCCCCCTTGGGAGCCTGAGCACAGTGGGAGGGGCGGCAGAAAACAGCTTCAGGAAAGCTAAAAATAACCCCAAACCGGGCAATGGCACTGAGGCCAGGGCACCCGGGCAGGGAGGTGTCCTCTGTGCCACCAGCCTCTGGCTGGCAGGGACTGATCTCAGTTTGGGGACTCCCGTTGTCCCCATCCTTCTGGGCAGCTAAATCCATCTCCCACGTGAGATCCAGCTTGGAAAGCACAGGTCAGGCTGCAGCACCGACCTGCAGCCCCGACCACATCCCCCCCGGCCCCAGCAGCAGCGATTAAGCCCAGCTTAACCCACGGGCTGCCCCTGGTCCCTCCCAGCCCTGTTCATGGTACCCAGCCCTGATCTGCCCCAAACCTTGTGCTCGCTGTGACCATGCTGGTCTGGCCGGGGGCTGAAGAGGGTCAGTGCTGGTGTGGGGGGATTTGTGTGTCCCCCCAGGAGGGAGCTAGCTCCTGCCCCACTGCCAGCTCTCCCTGGCAGCCCTGCACTTCCTGGTTGACTCGCTGCCAGTCCACTGACTCCCACAAAGAGATAGAATAACAGATTTTTATGGGGTGTCTCTCCTCCCCGGGGGTCCCACAGCACCCAGACACCTTCCCCAGGTGGCTGCAGGGGACTGTGCACAACCATGAGCAGAGCCAAAGTGCTCCCAGATCTCACTAGGGATTTACGGAGGCTGCCAGCAGCGAGCGGAGACAAGACCCCATTTCCACAAGACCCCGTTTCCACAAGACACCAGCCCCATAGCACAGCCCGACGCCCGCAGCCACAATGCCTGGATCCTGCCCGGGGATCCTGTGTGCAATTATCCTCGGCTCAGAAGCAGAATTCCGGGAAGGGACGTCGGCAGAGACCTGCCAGCCCCAGGTTCCCCGTGGGACCTGCCTGAAGGCAGCAGCCAACCCCTGAAGCGGGGCTGAGCAGCAGAATATTTTTCCATCCTGCAGCTTGGAAGTTCCTGATGTAAGAGCAAATCCTGCACCCACGCGAGGCCTCCCCACTGCCCAAACCCTGCCAGCACCCCATGCCAGCACCCAGAGCCACGGGGGAGCAGCCTCTCCCCCGCCACGTCCTGGCTTTTCCTCCTACAAACCAACATCTGCACGCAGGTTTTCCAAACAAAACACACCCAACACCTCTCTGTTCCTGGGTAAAACCTTACCTGCCAGCGGGGGAGGCAGCCGGCATGGAAAACCTCCTTGGCACAGCCAAGTTCACCTCCGCTCGCCTCCCGAACCACACAATATCTCCCTGTGTGGAAACTCAGCACAGGGACCTGCCTCACAAACCTCCGGAGAATCCAAGAGCCCACCCCAGGCGGCAGCTCAGCTCCATGGGGCTCCTCACCCGAGGACCGTGGCTGTCAGCATCCTCCCGGGCTGCTGCTCCGTGTTTGCCGTGGGATTTCGGGATGGTTCCCCCATTTCTCCATGCCCTGTACCACAGCAGAGCTCACCCCACCACGGCGCCGAGCAGACGGATGTTTGCAGAGTGTCTTCAAGTCGCTCGACAAAGGAGCAGGGAATTAATATTCCTTTTAATTAAAGGCAGAAAAATCTCTTTGTTCCTGAACAGGGAGAAAACAACAGAGGGAAGAGCTCAAAAGCTCTTCCTAAGCTGGAGACGAGACCATCGCTTGGAATCAAAGACACTGTCAACGCACACGTGACCTCGAATTAAAAAAACAAAATGAAACCCAGCAGCGGCAGTGGCTCCTCTCCGACAGCGAAGGAAAGTTGCAAAGTTTTTCTTGGCTAATACAGGGAAAAAAAATAATTCCAAGAAAAGGTGTGTTTAACTAGAGAAACGCTCTGCTGTATCCGAAGGCAACATCCAGCGGCGAGGGAATGACGGGAAGAGCTGGTTGTGCTCCGGCTCAGCGTCGCGGAGGAGCCACGGAGGAGCGTGAGGCCAACCTCGCTCCATCGCTGCGCCGGCAGCATTCCCTTGGCAAGGCCGGGCTGCCCGGCTTAACGTCATTCCAAAGGGAAAGCAAGAGCAGGCGGTGATGAATGGCAGCGCCGGAGGCTCCCGAGCCAGCCTTCCTTCCCAAATCCACGGCCAAACAAACATCCCCTGGCACACGCGGGGACTCTGCGAGTGTTCCCACCACAGCCCCGTGTCCCCACCACGCACCCGCGTCCTCGCACATAAACACGGAGCGAAGGCAGCTGGAACTTCCCACGGCAGCCCCGGGATTCCTCCCGCAAACTCTCCCAAGTGGGTCAGCTCCTCCTCGCCACCGAGCGCGGCTCCAGCTCCAAACCCACAGCAGGCGGAGCGGGATGCGGAGCTGGCGGGCGGACAGGAGGGATGCAGGGATGACAAAGAGTTGGACGGCTGGGCAGGAGTCGGGAGCCACAACCGGGGGGGTCTGCCGGGGGGTGGGCACAAACTCGCGTGGGTTCCCGGGGACGCTGTGCCGCCCCACGCCGCCCCGGCCCTCGGGAAACGGCGACCGGGGACGGGAAGGGGAGAGCAGGAAGAGCCCCGGGAGCGCGGGGAAGAGGGGTCTGCACCTCGCCGCCCCGGCGGCAGCGCGGTGCGCGGGAGCGGGGCCCACGGGCGCGGCGATCCCGCTCCCGAGCTGCCTCCGCCGCGGAGCCGCTCCGAGCGCTGCGCCCGCTCGCCCCGGCTGAGCCCCCGCTGTCCCTGACCCGCACTCGGAGCATCCCCGTCCCCTGCGCACCAGCAGCTGCCCCGACACCGGGAGCGTCCCCCGGGCACCGGGAGCCTCTTACTCCCCTGCGCACCGGCAGCTTCCCCGACACCGGAAGCTTTCCCCGGGTACCGAGAGCATCTCGGACTCCCGCACGACAGGAGCGTCCCCGGGGCACCGGGAGCCTCCCCGACTCCTTCGCGCCAGGAGCATCCCCCGAGCATCGGGAGCATCCCCAGCCCCTTTTCCACGGGCGCCTCCCCGGGCACCGGGAGCCTCCGATTCCCCCGTGCACCGGGAGCATCCTCCGAGCACCGGCAGCACCCACAGCCCCTCTTCCCTGCCAGCCTCCCCGGGCACCGGCAGCCTCCGATTCCCCCGTGCACCGAGAGCATCCCCCGAGCACCGGGAGCTTCCACGGAAGCTTCCGCGGCTACCGGCTGCCTCCCCGTCCCCGCTGGCGGACGGCACTTACCGTCCTGAGGTGTGGCGGAGGCGTGAGGTAAGTCCCGAGGCAGGGGCCGGCAGGAGCGGGCAGAGCCGGCAGCGGCCCCCGGCGGCCCCGGCCCGCTTAAGGCCGGCGCTGGCGGAGCGCGGCCCCGCGGCGGCGGCTGCCCCCG
>VZRF01004456.1:11780-23693 GCA_013396875.1 Vireo altiloquus
AGTGAGCGGGGCCCGCCCGCAACGCTGCCTTAGACCGGGCCGCACCGTGCCCGCCAGGGGGCGCCCCGCCGCCGCCGCCACCGGAGCGGCACCCCCGGGATGGGATGGACCGGGACAGGGAACGGGAATGGGAATGGGAATGGGAATGGGAATGGGAATGGGAATGGGAATGGGAATGGGAATGGGCGGCATCGGGACCCCCGGGATGGGATGGACCGGGACAAGGAACGGGAATGGGCGGCATTGGGGAACGGGATGGGATGGACCGGGACAGGGACAGGGAATGTCAGGCGGCATAGCGAGGGAGGACCGGGACGGAATGGACGGGGATACGGGGCTGTGTGGCATCAGGGAGTCTGCCTGGCACCGAGAGGCTTCACGGCACCGGGGAACTGAGTGGGACCCGGGGCTGCTTGACACCGAATCTGCACGGGGACAAGGGACTGCCCAGGGCTTTCTGGGGTGCGTGGGACCTGGTGACACCGTGGGGACTGGAAGGCCGTGTAGGGCAGTGTACGGGGCTTGGGGCTGCAGGGATTGGGGGTGCGAAAGATCGAGAGTTATAAAGCTGAGAGTGGGGGGCTGCGTGGAGGGGTGGAAACATGTTTTGGGGAGCTGCAAGGAGCTGAGAGGGGTTTTGAGGGAAGTGAGGGCACCGCAAGGGAACAAGCCAGGGAGGAGTCGAGGGGTTGGAGCAGGGTGAGGGTGTCTGCAAGGGGCTGGGGGGCTGCAGGGGGATGGAGCTGTGGTTGCTCAGCTTCCCTCTCCAGGAGCCCAAGGGCTGGGGTTGCACTGGAGCAGCCACAAGGCCACAGGTACAGCCCTCAGTATCCCACACAGCCATCCCAGCCTGGCCCAGGAGTGCCCCCCACCCTGCTGGGCCTCGGTGGGGCTTCATGGGCAGCAGCATGCCGGGAATGCCAGTGGGACCCTCCCTGACAGCGGTGCACATCTGGCTGCCTGGCATACCCTTCCTGCGTGCCCCATGCCAGCTGGGGACAGCATTCAAATTTTCCCTCCCCGAGTCCTGCTGCGACGCTGCTGCTTGCCCATGCTCCGGGAACACAACCCCCGCGAATTTCCCTGCGAATTTCCCTGCGAGCCCCAGCCCTGCCTCTCTGTGTAATTACTGTGCCTGGCAGCTGCTTCCCTCTGCCACTGCCCTGTGCAGGGAGTATTACTCATCCTTGCCCGCTTCCCAGGGACTGGGAGCATGGCAGCTCTGCCAGGAGGAGTCACCCAGCTCGGCTGTTGCACAAGGGGGTGGCACACAACAGCTGCATGGCCACTGGACAGCCAGAGCGTGGCCCTGGCATGGCTGAGGCATGGACACTGTGTGGGCACAACAAGGGCACTGCACGGCCCTGGCACGGCCACTGCACCATGGCTGCATGGCCACTGTGTGACCACTGCATGGCCAGTAAACGGCTATTGCATGGCCACTGCGTGACCATTGCGTGGCCAGTTAATGGCCATTCTGTGGCTTCTGTGTAGCCATTGCATGGCCAGTAAATGGCCATTGCATGGCCACTGTGTGACCATTGTGTGGCCACTAAATGACCATTGTATGGCCTCTGCATGACTGCTGCGTGGCCAGTAAATGCCAATCACATGGCCACTAAGTGACCTTTCTATAGGTAGAAAATGATCACCACAAGGCCACTAAGTGACCACTCTATGGCCAGTAAATGGCCATCACATGGCCACTATGGGGCCACCACATGGTCACCAAATGACCACTGCATGGTCACTGCACAGCCCAGCTCCCCCCACTGATGGGGTCACAGCAGGAGGTGCTGCAGAATCCCCACCCAGCCTCTCACAGTCATTCCAGCCTCCAGCTCCAGTTTTCCATCCCTTGCTCCCAGAGGCCTCCCAGAAGGCTCTCAGAGGGCTCTCAGAGGCTCTGTGGTTCTCTAAGGTCCTGCTGCCCTCATTCCCACAGGGATCTTTCCCCAGGAGCCTGGTGCAGGTGCCGAGGAGCATCGGAGGGAAATCCACCCTGCACAGCTGCACGCCCACCTCGCCATGCCCTGGCTCTGCATGGGTGGCACAGGCTGGCACATGCAAATGCCAGCACCATGCCTGCTTTGGGACACGTGCACTCAGACGTGCACTTGGACATGTGGCTCTCAGCACAGACCCCACAGGTCAATGCCCCACTGACCCCCAGCATCAGTGAGGCAGTCCAAGAGCATTCCCAGAGATCCTTTGGGATGTGGCTGCTCGCTGGGACAGCAGGGACCTGCCCAGTGGGGTGACCACGCTCTCAGCAGAGCCACCTGTCACACAGCCAAGTGCAAACCTCGAATACATCACAAAACCCTGCTACAAACGCTCAGCTGGTGCCGTGCCATGAGCCCAGCGGAGACCAAACCCATCCCCACTGACCACCAGCCCCATGCCACGAGCACGGCCCAGGGTGTTGCTGGGAGCAGTCACCCTCTCTCCAGCTCCTGGTTAATTTGGGGTGCAGGTGAAGGACTCAGACACCCCCTGCCCTTGCCCCGGGAGCTGCTCGAGCACCATCAGGACGGGCAGGCGGCAGTGCCACCCCACAGGACAGAGTGGGGGCAGAGCCACCGCGTCCCCCCCGGCGGCGTTTGGGTGGCAGGGGCTGCTGCGTTCCTATTCCACGCACGCAGCCTGTAATTTTGGTCTATTGAAGTCATAATTCACGACTGTGAAAATAAACATTTGTGTTAGCTCGCTTTATTCGGCGGGGTTCGGCTGAATGTTAATAATTCCCTGCCGGCGGCTTTGCACGTGGCCCGGGATGCTGGGACAAAGCCTGGCCACCCTTGGCCGTGGCCGTGGCCACCTCCTCGCACGCTTTGGGCAAGTTGTCACCCTCCTTTGTACTGTGTCCCTGGGTTCCCCTGAATCCTGGTGGTGACGGGGAAAGAAGAGCCACTTTGTGCTAATCCAGGGATAACGAGGAAGATAAACGTAATTTTTAGACAATATTTGGAGCTCAGCACCTACTCAGACCCTTCCCTGCTGATCCCTGTCACTGTGTTTGTACCCTTGTGCTGCTTTGTGGGTGCTCCCACCACATCAGAGACACCCCATCACCCAGCCTGTGCCATGGCTATGCAGGAGGACGCCTGGGCCCCCCCCGGCTGTCCCCAGGGCTGTCCCCAGATCTTTCCCTGCTGGGTGCAAGGGGCTGGTGCTTCCCCTCGGCATTTGCATCTTCCCAGCCTTTATCTTTCTCCCGGTCTCTGTATTGCTGCAATTACAGACACTTTAAAACACAATGATCTGGCTGTTAGCGTGATGGATGACAGAACCTTTCTGTCTGGTTTAAATCATTGCTGAGAGTGAGCAAACTTCCCCGTGTTAACCCTTTCCTGCCCCAAACCTGCTCCCTGCCCAGCCCAGGACTGCTGTGTGCTCCATGGCCACCCACTCACCACAGGCCTGGGTCCCACGGATGGGGTAAAGGGGGGGTCTGGCTTCCCTACGGGGAAACACCCTCCATCCCTCAGCTCCCTGGGGTCTGTGCTGGTGGGAAAACATCTCCCCCATCCCTCAGCTCCCTGGGTGCCTGGGGGCAGGCCATGGGACCAGCCCCGCTCCGGCAGAGCCTGTGGTGGCCCCACTCTGCTGTGCTGCGGTGGGAAATTAACGGCTGGCCGGGAGATAAGAGGCTGCCAGAGCCCGATAGCCGGCTGGATCCATCCCAACCCCGGGCCTGGCAATCCTTCCCCCGGCAAATCTGGAGCCGGGGCAGGATGGGGCCCCAAAGCATTCCCAGCCGCGGGAGAGGATGGAAACTCTTGTCATGGTGTTGGTCACGCCGAGTGATGGACAGCATGGCGAGCCTGGTGCAGAGGGGAGGAACCACACGCCTGGTGGTGATCTGCCGTCCCCGTGTTCCGGGGAGGTGACACCTCCCACCAGCATGCATCCTGCCCAGTGCCCATCCCCGCCTGCCCACCCCACGGGAGGGTGTCACTGTCACCCATCCCTGGTGCTCGTGGTGCTGGGTCATGTCCTCCATCCCTGCTGGGTGCGCAGTGGTTTGGAGAGTGGCAAAGGGGTGCCCCAGGGGAAGGAGCACCCCAAGGCACAGCCTGGGGGAGAAGGGGAGCGCTGAGGCCTTGGCACGGTGCGTGCCAGGAGATAAAGTGCTAGCTGAGGGCACATGAAGGCAACTGGCAGCAAAACCTCACAGGAAATGGTCACCGCCATGTGCCATCCAGGCCCCATATCTGCCCCTGCACATGACCCCTGTCTGCTATCGGGGCTGGGCACGTGGGCAACGCGCTGGGTGCTGGGCTCACAGGGCCACCAAGGCACCCTCAGATGCCCCCTCTTGCCTTTGCAGCCACCGCGGTGTTGGGGACACTCTTCACACCTTGTGGGTGCCCAGGAGTCAGTGGTGACCCACTGCCCTCCCCATGCCCCCCACGGCAATGCGCTGTCCCCTTCTCCTGGCTCTCCAGCCCCACGAGCTGATTGCTATTCCAGCTGCATTCTCTCTTCACAAGCCTCAGGCTTCTGAGAAAAGCCCATGGGGCTCACAGTGCCCTCGGCAGGCCGGTGACTCAGGCTCTGTCCCTCCACCCCGTGCCGTGCCGTGCCGTGCCGTGCCGTGCCGGGTCCTGCCCCTGCCCCCTCTCACGGGACCACATCTGCAGGTGAAGGCACTGAGCCGTGCCGGCGCTCAGCCCTGGCGTGCCACAGGTTTCCTGTGGCACCCCCAGTGATTCTGTCTGTCTGTCTGGGTTTCTCAATCTCTATCCATTCCCTCTCGGGGAGCAGAGCATCCCTGGGTACCTCTCTGAGTCCTCGCTGGACACAGCAGTGCCAGTGGTGCCTCACAAGCAGAGCCTGGGGACAATGCGTGGCTGGGTGCTCATGAGCGACAGGGATGCAAAGCCCCACAGGGCCGTGGGGTCCCTGATCCCCATTTGCTTGGAGCATCCCTGCAGGGACAGGGAGCTGCTGGGCTGGGAAGGGTCGCTGTGACCGTGAATGGTCCCATGGCCCTGGCTGCCAGCACGGATGTGGTGGCCCAAAATCTCAGTGCCTAAATCCATCCCGGAGCGAGCACCGGGAGCCAGCCTGCAGCCCCCTGACGCTCTTCCCTTGGCATTTTGCTTGCAGCAGGAGCCCTGGCGCTGGATTTTCCTGCACGTTAATCCATCGGGGAATGCAGTAGGGAGATAAGGGGCTGGTGGGGAGCCAGCGGCCGGGGAAGACGCTCTCCTGCCCGCCGGCTATCGCCCGCCGCAGCTGCATCCGCCCGGGGACATCTGCTGGGCAGGAAGTGCCGTGCGCCAGCCTTTCCCAGGAAAGGGGCTTCGTTTGTGCCTGGCTTCCCTCCACGACCACTCCTGGGGGTCCCCAGGCTGGGGCTCACCCACCCTGCAGCCACCAGGCTGGAAGGAGCAGCCCCAGCGGCTGTTGAAGCAGATCCAGTGGCTTTGTGGCTTTCCCACAACTTCCACATCGAAAATAAAGAAAAGTGCATCTCCCATTGAAAGGAAAAAAAAAAAAAAAGAAAATCCTGTTTTCCTTGCTGACAGATTCGTTCCTGCTTCGTGGCATTCAAAGGGAAACCACCCCCCACCGCTTATCATCCTGCTCGCCCTGCGCCGCCGGCTCCGGAAAATCACCAGCTTGCCTTAAGAAATGGGAGACTTTTGGACACAGCACCCTTCCTCTGGGTGCTTCAAGGTTTGGGGGCTGCTAGGGGCCAAGTTTCCAGCTTTTCTTTGCCATGGAGAGCCTGGGAAGTGTTTTAATTGCAAAGCAAAGATGACCACGTGCTGCCCTGACTCCAGGAGCTGGTGTTTTGGGGTGCACGGAGACGCTGCTGGCACCTCCATGGGAGCAGCAGCCAGTGGCAAGTCCTGCCAGCCTCATCCTTGGCGAGCAGGAATTCACTGCGAGATGCTGAGCAGAATCCCCTGAGCTGCCCTCAGGTTCACAACAGGTTCACATTCCCCTTCTCCCACCCCAACCTTGGGGAGCAGCTCCTTCCTGGCCCTCCCCACCCCACAGGCTGCACAGGGCTCTCTAATAACGATGGCAATTTAATTAGTGGGCGTTGCACTTCCAACACCTCGCATCCCTGCAAAAATCAATGGGAGCTATTGGGAGGTGCTGTGAGCCTGCCTTGACTCCGGCAGCGGCTTGGATGGACACCCAGCCCTGGGGCTGCTTTCAGAACCTTCCCAGGGCCAAAATCCCCCAGCCTGGGGCTCTGGCTGTGTGGAGGCCGGTGCCGGTCTGTGCCGTGCCAGGCCATGCCGTGCCATGGGGAGCCTCGTGCCAGGTGAGGCCTAGGATTTGTTACAAGGTCCAGATGCGCCATGGCAGCAGAGGACCCTGCGGCTGTCTCTGGCCACCTGCATCATTTCCAAGTTCCCAGGCTAAAAGCAGGGCTTGTTATCAAGAGCAAAAAATGTGCCACCTCTGTTGTATTTCATTTCCCTTTCTCCACCTCTTCCCTGCCCGCTGTGCCTCGGAGATAACAACTCTCGGTGCCGAGGCTGGAGAGCAGGGCCGGCAACGGCCTCGCCAGCCCTATCGCTGCCTCGCCGGCCGCAAGGAAATCAGGAAGTTTGCAGAGATATTTGGCCAACAAAACAAACATTTCTCCTGCCAAAAGCCCAACGGGCAGCCCGGCCAGCCCGCAGCAATCTGCACGGCTCCCTGGCTGCAGCCTTCCGGAGCGCCGTGCCCGCCGAGCCCCACGGCCACACTACCTTATCACCGCGTGCCCGTGCCTGGCATGTGCCCGCTTTGGGGACAGGGACCCCAGCGCAGCTCCCACCCAGGCTGAGCTGGCACAACGGGCGCAGCACCCACGGTGCACCCAAACCCCGCCCTTGTGCTGTCCCAGCCGTGTCCCTGAGCCGCGGGCAGGTGCCAGGGCGGGCAGGGGGCTGCGGCCGGAGCGCGGTGCCGGGGGAGCGGGGTGGGGGTGTGAGGGGAAGCGAGGCACGGGGCCAGCATTGTTCACACCGGTGACTCAGCCAGCTCCGCTTTCCTGCCCGCACCGGGCACGGGCCCAGCAGAGCCCCCGAGCCCCCCGGAGCTGCCACGGCCCCCCGGCCTCGGCGCCTGGGGATGCTCCAGCCCCGCGGAGCCTCCGCGCTGCAAACCATCAGCAGCACCTGCAGAGCCCATGGGGTCGGATGTGAGCTGCTGATCCCGGAATGAGCAAAACCACCCAGCAAGGAGAGGACTGAAATGCTGCAAATAAAACATCCTTCGGGGCTGATTGCTCGTTATGGAAAGGTTTAATTGCAGAGCGCACTCCCAATGGGTGCCCGTGACAGTGAGCCCACGGAGCCCTGTGGTGCCTTTGCCATGGGCTTGGCCATGTCCCAGCTCCCCATTCCTGCTGGCTGGTCCCCAAGGGGATGCACTGACAGGCGCCAGCCGTGTGCCACCCTGGGGGAACACCTGCCTGCTGAAAGCTGCGCTGGGCACTGGGCTGAGCCACCCGTGCCGCGGCAATGCCACCGCCACGGCCACCACCACCTTCCTCCCACCACTGCCTCTCACCTTGGCTGGTCCTGCGTGATGCCCTGGAGCAAGAGTTGTCCCTGTCCACTCTAGGGGGTCCTGAGGGGATGGTGGCAGCACCCCAGTGCTGTGAGCCCGGTCCCACGTGCGGGCAGGAGCTGTGCTGGGCCCGGGGATGCCGAGCTCCGGAGGGGCGCGGGGTGTCCTGCCCGCTCGGCGCCTGCCCGGCCGCCAGGGCCGCTCATGTGACGGCCAGGGCCGCGGTGGCAGCGGAGCCGTGTCCCATGGCGAGGGGAAGGTGAACAGCTGCCGGGCAGTGATAATGCGGCGGGTGGGGGTGGCCGGGCAGCTGCGCCCGTGTCCTTCCCCAACAGGAACCATCTGTGACCAAGCCCAGCTCTGCCTTCCCTATCAGCCATTCCGGTCTGACTTTCCAACAACTTCCCCTTCGCGCCGGCTTCACTTCCTCACTGCGAGGGGCCGGCGCGGTGCGGCTCGGCACGGGCAGCGCGGGGCAGCGTGGCACGGCAGGACTGGCACGGCTGCAATGGCACGGCAGGACTGGCACAGCACAGCACGGCTGTCACTGTGCGCCTCAGCACAGGTAGCGCCGTGCATGGTGGCACAGCACAACCAGGCTGGCATGGCACGGCACGGTTCTCTGTTTGCAGCCTGGCACGAGCCTCCCCCACCCTCACTACAGCCCCTTCACCTGGAATCACCCACGGGATGAGGTTTTCCCGACGTGATCTGCAGCTGCAGCGTCACCCCAACCTTCTCAGCACTTGGGGTGACCCCCCTGTGCAACCCATCCCTGCACCCCACAGCCAGGCCCTGCAGCGCCGGGCTTTGGGCTCCCCAAGAGCTGTCAGCGAGAGAGAAACAACTTGTTAGAAACCCGAAAGGCGTCTCTGGGCTGCAGGTGGGAGGGAGGAAACGTGTCCTAAAAATACAGCAGCGCCTGCACGGTCCCCGAAGGTGGCTGAGCAGATGGCGTGTCTCAGCGGCCACCTGGGCTCCCGCAGATGGTACCCGGGGCTCCCCGCTTTGTGCCCCCCGCCCAGGGCTCGGGGGGGCCGGCAGGGGATGGGTGTAAGTGGGGAGGAGGGTGCTGGGGTGTGGGGGTGCTGTGCTGCGGGGGCACGGGGCAAAGAGGGGTGTCACCAGCAGGGTCTCTGCCCTCTGGGTGCAGCCCTGAGCCCCAGGGGACGTCGAGCACGGTCTGGGTGCTGCAGGGAGATGAGGGGAAGCCCCAGCACGGGGCTGATGGGCTGGGGAAAGGGCCACAAGCTGCAAACCACAGCCTGACCCTTCCAGCACTGTGTGTTTGGGGGGAGATGCCACAGCTGTCCCCAGCACAGTTCTGCCCCAGCCTCGCATCCTGCATGCCAGCAATGCTGGGACACCCCAGCTCCATTCCACCCACCCTGGAGATGCCCGTGCCTCACCAGCACAGGCACAGCAGCCTGATTATGGACTGAAGGCTGGCAGAGGTTTTGGGAGAGTTTCCAGCTGTGTTTCAAGCCCTGGCTTCTTCCCCTTTTCCTTCAGGTTGGCCCAGGTGGGCGCTGTCATCGCTCGGGGTTTTGCCAAGCTGCCCCTTGGCCAGCGCCGGGCTCACCACAGGACGCGGAGAGTGGCCACTTCTGGGGAGTGTCCCAGGGCAGCGAGTCAAAACAAGAGGGTTTCAAGGCCGGCCAGGAAAATCCCACCCAGCTGCGGCCCCGTGTCCCCGTGTCACCCGCGGGGGAGGGTTTTCTCCGCCAGGAAACGGAGAGCACCTGCCCGGGCAGCTGCAGGCACCGGGCTGCCGGGGAATGCCCCAGCACGGGGGAGAACCCTGAGCTGTGCCCCAGAGTGCAGGGAACCCCCGGGGTCCCGGGGGCTGCCTTGGTGGAGGGGGAACCGCTGGGATCCCGAGTTCTGACTCGCTGAGGGAGGGGAACCCCTGGGATCCCGGAGTTTGGCTCGGTGAGGGGAAACATCTGAGGTCTCAGGGTTTGGTTTAACACGGAGAGGAACCCCTGGGGGTGGAGGGCCCACCCTGGCACGGGGGAATCCCTGGGCCGCGGGGTCTGCCCCGTCACAGGTGACCCCTCCTGCCCGCGCTCCGGGAGCCGCCGGCGCTCCCGGCAGGTTTCTCTCTGAGTCAGAGTCGCTCTTGCTGCCGAGCAGAAACTTCCCCCTGCTAAAGGAGAAGCAGGACGGGCTCCCACCGCCCCCACACCCAGAGCGAGGTGGGGGAAGGAGGGCAGAAAGCCCCGGGGGGCAGTCGAGGTCTTGCCACCTTCACACGTAGCGGGGCTGTGCCAGCCCTGTGCTCGGCGGGACACGCCATGGCATGGCACGGCACGGCATGGCATGGCACGCTTCCCCAGAGCTGGGAAATGCCCCGTGCCATGTGCCCCACTGCCTGCAGCACCCCACTGCCTTCCCCTTTCCATTTGAGAGCGATGGGTGGGGGAACGAGGGAGAAAAGGAAGAGGCAGCAGCAACCGGTGAGCAAAACATCACCGGCAGCTGCCGGCACCAAACCGAGACCATTCCCCCAAAAAAGGAGCTGGGATGGGGGCACGGCCCCAGCCTGGGGCTGCCATGGGGATTTTATACATAGCTGCTTAAATCTGCCTCATCCAGCCCAGGGAAATGGGGATGCAGGAGCAAAGACAGGCGCTGGGAACGGGAAGGAAGAGCGATGGCCAAGCCAGGGAGATGGGAGCTGCCGAGAGTTCACAGGGAACACAAAGACAAATTCTTTAAGAAAAAAAAAAAAAAAAAGAAAAAAAAAGAAATCAAAGGGATGTGGAGAGGGAGATAAGAGGGAAGACAGAGCAGGGAGACGGAGGGAGCGGAGAGGACGCGGGCAGAGGGAGGCAGGCGGCGCGGGGAGGCGAAGCGGGAGCCGGGGGAGCTGTCTGGCGCGTCCCTATCGCCTCTCTCCATCGCGGGAGCCCAACCTCAAGTAGTTTTTCACTGAGATTGGAGTGATCAGGTAGGGCTGCCCTCGGCGGCAGCTGCGGGGCTGTGAATAAGCACCTGCTTATCTCTGCCCAGCGGCTGTGCGCGGCTGCAGATTGCGGGGGGACGGGAGCTGGCTGCCGGCTGCGATTTCCATATCAGCGCCCTGCAGCCGCCTGCGCCAAATAAACACAACAGCCCCACGGACAAAAGGTTAATTATCAATTTTCAGAAAGGGAGAGAGGAGGGAGGGGGAGAGGGGAGAGCAGCGGCCGCCGGCAGCCGCGGGGACGCGCAGCCGGGCCCTGACAGGGTGCTGGGCTCTGCACCCAGGGCACAGCGTCCTGAGCATCCCCGAGCATCCCTGAGCATCCCCGAGCATCCCCGAGCATCCCCGAGCATCCCCGGGGCTCTGCCGGCACCGGGTGGGCCGTGGGAAGGGGATGGGGATGGGGATGGGTGCAGAGACATGGATGGGATATGGAGATGAGAATGGAGACAGGGATGGAAATGAGGACAGATAACAGGATGGGGACAGTGACAGGGATAGAGGTGGGGATGAGGACAGGGATAGGGATGGAGATAGGGATGGGGATACATATCGAGATGAGGACAGAGGCGGGGAAGGGAGCAGGGATGGGTCTGTACAAGCACAGGAGCAGTGGGACTTGGGGGGAGACAGAGGGGAAAGAAAAAGAACCCCTCCCAATACCCTGTTTCAGCCCTGGCTGGGCAGAGGCAGGACTGGAGGAAGGCACATCCTCCTTCCCCTCCTCCTCCTCCTCCTGGGCATGCAAGGCCCTGCTGGCTCCCCTTCCCGCAGCCGCATTTCTGTATTCAACAGCTTTCTCCTCTTATCAAAGCGACCATGAGCTCCCAGCTCGGCTGGGCCACGGGGCCCAGGGAGGGAAGAGGTGCCCTGATGGCCTCAGCCCCGGGGGAAGGAAGGGCTGGGCGGTGGCATCCCCCTGCTTTTAGCTGAGAGCACGCGAAGCCATCAGGGATACTCACGGGCTGTTAATCGCTGTGCTTGGGGTCAGGGCTTGTCCCTGTCTCCCGACACTCGGGAGGTGTTAAATGCGGCCGGGGGTGCTGGTGCTTCCCCGGTGCCACCCACCCTGTCCCCCCACGTTCACTCGGGGCTGCAGAACTGCTCTCCTGCCGCAGCCATCCCTGTTCCGGGATGGTTTTCCATCCTGCACGTCCCGTTCTCAGCAAACCCTAGCCAGGGAGCACTGCCCCGACCGTGCCCAGGATGCTCCCGGCTCCCACGGGGACACACAGAACCCAGAAGAGCCTCACAGGGCAGCAGCCACGCGGCCGGGAAGCCTCGAGCCCACACGGCACCAGATTTAGCCACAGACACGCTCCTAAAAATAGCCGGGAGCTGGGAGGCTGCGGAGCTGCATCTGCTGCCACAGGGAGCAGACTCAGAGCTCCAGCCCTCATCCCGCGGGGCTGGGAGGG
>VZRF01004456.1:23746-107355 GCA_013396875.1 Vireo altiloquus
AGACATTTCTGATATGATTTTGTGCAATTCTCAATTAAGACTCATCTCAATCCGAGCTTGAAGAGGACAAACAGCATTCAAGGGCATTTCTCCCTGTCCCTGCTGACCAAGGGCAGTTCACCAAACTAACACTGGCCCCGTGTCTAACTTCTCACAGCAATGACAGAGGAAATCAATCCATCAGCATGGAAAATGGTGCAAGAGCAGCTCCTGCTCCCCATGGAGCTGAGAGGCCAAGAAATCCGAGATGGATGGGCAGCAGGGCCTGGGATGGATCACTAAAGCAGGTCAGTGGGACAGCTCTCCCTGGAGCTCAGAGGTACTGCCAAGCTCTTCCCTAAAAATGAGATTTCTTCCAAAGAAACAGACCAGCAAAGGCTAAAACTAGATCCCACGAGCTGGATTCCTACTACTTGAATAACCTGGGTGAAAAGAAAAAAAAAGAAAAAAAAAGAAATCAAAGGGATGTGGAGAGGGAGATAAGAGGGAAGACAGAGCAGGGAGACGGAGGGAGCGGAGAGGACGCGGGCAGAGGGAGGCAGGCGGCGCGGGGAGGCGAAGCGGGAGCCGGGGGAGCTGTCTGGCGCGTCCCTATCGCCTCTCTCCATCGCGGGAGCCCAACCTCAAGTAGTTTTTCACTGAGATTGGAGTGATCAGGTAGGGCTGCCCTCGGCGGCAGCTGCGGGGCTGTGAATAAGCACCTGCTTATCTCTGCCCAGCGGCTGTGCGCGGCTGCAGATTGCGGGGGGACGGGAGCTGGCTGCCGGCTGCGATTTCCATATCAGCGCCCTGCAGCCGCCTGCGCCAAATAAACACAACAGCCCCACGGACAAAAGGTTAATTATCAATTTTCAGAAAGGGAGAGAGGAGGGAGGGGGAGAGGGGAGAGCAGCGGCCGCCGGCAGCCGCGGGGACGCGCAGCCGGGCCCTGACAGGGTGCTGGGCTCTGCACCCTGGGCACAGCGTCCTGAGCATCCCCGAGCATCCCCGAGCATCCCTGAGCATCCCCGAGCATCCCCGAGCATCCCTGAGCATCCCTGAGCATCCCCGGGGCTCTGCCGGCACCGGGCAGGCCGTGGGAAGGGGCGGGGATGGGGATGGGTGCAGAGACATGGATGGGGATTGGGATATGGAGATGAGAATGGAGACAGGGATGGAAATGAGGACAGATAACAGGATGGGGACAGTGACAGGGATAGAGGGGGGGATGAGGACTGGGGTAGGGATGGACAGGCCGTGGGAAGGGGCGGGGATGGGGATGGGTGCAGAGACATGGATGGGATATGGAGATGAGAATGGAGACAGGGATGGAAATGAGGACAGATAACAGGATGGGGACAGTGACAGGGATAGAGGTGGGGATGAGGACAGGGATAGGGATGGAGATAGGGATGGGGATAGATATCGAGATGAGGACAGAGGCGGGGAAGGGAGCAGGGATGGGTCTGTACAAGCACAGGAGCAGTGGGACTTGGGGGGAGACATAGGGGAAAGAAAAAGAACCCCTCCCAATACCCTGTTTCAGCCCTGGCTGGGCAGAGGCAGGACTGGAGGAAGGCACATCCTCCTTCCCCTCCTCCTCCTCCTCCTGGGCATGCAAGGCCCTGCTGGCTCCCCTTCCCGCAGCCGCATTTCTGTATTCAACAGCTTTCTCCTCTTATCAAAGCGACCATGAGCTCCCAGCTCGGCTGGGCCACGGGGCCCAGGGAGGGAAGAGGTGCCCTGATGGCCTCAGCCCCGGGGGAAGGAAGGGCTGGGCGGTGGCATCCCCTGCTTTTAGCTGAGAGCACACGAAGCCATCAGAGATACTCACGGGCTGTTAATCGCTGTGCTTGCGGTCAGGGCTTGTCCCTGTCTCCCGACACTCGGGAGGTGTTAAATGCGGCCGGGGGTGCTGGTGCTTCCCCGGTGCCACCCACCCTGTCCCCCCACGTTCACTCGGGGCTGCAGAACTGCTCTCCTGCCGCAGCCATCCCTGTTCCGGGATGGTTTTCCATCCTGCACGTCCCGTTCTCAGCAAACCCTAGCCAGGGAGCACTGCCCCGACCGTGCCCAGGATGCTCCCGGCTCCCACGGGGACACACAGAACCCAGAAGAGCCTCACAGGGCAGCAGCCACGCGGCCGGGAAGCCTCGAGCCCACACGGCACCAGATTTAGCCACAGACACGCTCCTAAAAATAGCCGGGAGCTGGGAGGCTGCGGAGCTGCATCTGCTGCCACAGGGAGCAGACTCAGAGCTCCAGCCCTCATCCCGCGGGGCTGGGAGGGATGGAGATGGGATGGATGGATGGAGCTGGGATGGATGGATGGAGCTGGAGTGAATGGAGCTGGAGTGAACAGAGCTGAGGTGCACAGGGCTGGGGTGAACAGAGCTGGGGTGAACAGAGCTGAGGTGCACAGGGCTGGGTGAACAGGGCTGGGGTGAACAGGACTGGCCCCAGCACAATTAGTCTCAAGGAGAGTTTGGATCCAGCCATCCCTGTGCCAGCCTGGTGCCAGGGACAGGAGGACACCGGGATGGAGACAAGGTGCTCTTGGTGCTGGGATGGTCCTAATCCTCTGGGGAATGAGATGTGCAGCTGTGCATGAGAATACCGAGGGCTGATGAGATTTAGCACCTTTAATGCAGGCAGGGCTCTGCAGCTCCCNCCTGCACGTCCCGTTCTCAGCAAACCCTAGCCAGGGAGCACTGCCCCGACCGTGCCCAGGATGCTCCCGGCTCCCACGGGGACACACAGAACCCAGAAGAGCCTCACAGGGCAGCAGCCACGCGGCCGGGAAGCCTCGAGCCCACACGGCACCAGATTTAGCCACAGACACGCTCCTAAAAATAGCCGGGAGCTGGGAGGCTGCGGAGCTGCATCTGCTGCCACAGGGAGCAGAATCAGAGCTCCAGCCCTCATCCCGCGGGGCTGGGAGGGATGGAGCTGGGATGGATGGATGGAGCTGGGATGGATGGATGGAGCTGGAATGGATGGGTGGAGCTGGGATGGATGGATGGATGGATGGAGCTGGAGTGAACAGAGCTGAGGTGAACAGGACTAGCCCCAGCACAATTAGGCTCAAGGAGAGTTTGGATCCAGCCATCCCTGTGCCAGCCTGGTGCCAGGGACAGGAGGACACCGGGATGGAGACAAGGTGCTCTTGGTGCTGGGATGGTCCTAATCCTCTGGGGAATGAGATGTGCAGCTGTGCATGAGAATACCGAGGGCTGATGAGATTTAGCACCTTTAATGCAGGCAGGGCTCTGCAGCTCCCGCCTGATGGGTGCTCCAGGGTTCGGGAGGGAGATGGGTGTCCCTGGGGATGTGCAGGGAGGAGCTGGGTTCAGAGCCAGCACTCAGAAAGCTGTGGTGCCTGGCTGTGAGCTCCGGTGTGGCCCCAGCCTGCCCCACATCCCAAGAGAGGCCTGACCTCCAGCTGATAAAACACGCTAAAAATACCGGGATAAATATGAGGGAATGCAGGCCGGGTGTGAGCATCCCAGGCTGGAGCAGCCAGCCCCCCTCCAGCCCTGCCCAACCCCCCCAAATAACCCCAGCCCAAAATACTAACCCGGGGCCCATCTGGTGTCCAACTGATGAGCACAGATGTGTTTGGGATTTCCGAGCCGGCTGGCAGCCGTTCAGACCTGTCGCAAGCTGCACCTGCTGCAGGATATTTTCCCTTCTGGATTTAATCCCCATCCCCCCAGCAGCCCCAGGCACCCCCCAGGGCCGGGCGGGCAGAAGGAGACCCCCCCAAGTGATGACCTTCCTGACCCGTGCCCATCCCTGCCATAAATATGGATGTGGAAGCAGGACAGGGGGGAGTTAAATGCCCAAGTGGGGTCACACAGTGCCCAGATCTCAGCCCCCCACCAAGGAAACTCCCGGAGGAGGGGTTGGTGCCACAGGCACCCTCTCCCAGGATGGATTTCAGCACCTCTGGGTGTTTTGGGAAGGTCAAAGGGGATTTTTGGGAGCATCCCCAGCCACGGAGACCACAGCCTTTCGTTGCAGGCACAGAGCTCGAGCGATGCTCTGGGGTTTGGAACGCATCCAGTGCATTTCCCAGCCCCCCACCCATTTCCCCCAAATTAACACACCACTCTTATGTTTTAACAAGGCTCTCCCAGCTCAGATGTTGACCCCTGTGATGATCGTGGAGCCTGCGGAGGGAATAAACAGCAAATCCCCTTTTAAATGAAGGGCTCGCCGAGGGATTAGGAGCGAAGGGGTGGCCTGTCCCCTCCGGGCCCCCCCGGGGGCTGCCTGTGCAGATATTCCGGGCAGGAGAGGCCTTGTCTGTCCGTCTGGCCAGTCTGAAGTGGTCCTGGGCGATAGGGAGTGATTAGGATTAGACACATCCAGGATGAGAGTTTTTTCACCAGCTAGGGATGATAATGGGACCCATGGGGAGGATTAGGGCCCTGTCTCTCCGAGAGAGCAGCCATCTGCGTGTCCGTCTCCTGACGGCTCTGCTGCCCCAGCGTGTCCAGCCGGGCTCTCCCTCGTCCCTGCCGGCTCCTGGGATGGCTGCACCCACAGAGGCTGGGCCTCACCTGGCCCCACCAGGGTCACGTGGGAAAAAGGGCCTGTGGCCATTCAGGGTGGCAGAAGTGCAGTCCTGCAATGGGCACAGCGCCCAGCATCCCTGCATCCCTGGGGTACCCAGCATTACTGCATCCCTGGGGTATCCAGCATCCCTGCATCCCTGGGGCACCCAGCATCCCTACATCCCTGGGGTACCCTGCATCCCTGGGGTACCCAGCATCCCTGCATCCCTGGGTTATCCTGCATCCCTGGGGTATCCAGCATNGGGTACCCTGCATCCCTGGGGTACCCTGCATCCCTGGGGTACCCTTCATCCCTGGGGCACCAAGCATCCCTGAGGTACCCAGTATCCCTGGGGTATCCAGCATCCCTGCATCCCTGGGGTACCCGGCATCCCTGGGGCATCAAGCATCCCTGCATCCCCTGCATATCCAGGGGGATATCCAGCATCCCTGCATCATCTGCATATCCAGCACCCCTCCAATCCCAGGGCACCCAGCATCCCTGCACAACCCTAGGGCACTCAGCATCCTCCTGCATCCCTGCACATCCCCAGGGCACTCAGCATCCTCCTGCATCCCTGCACATCCCCAGGGCACCCAGCATTCCTGCATCCTTGGGGAGTTCAGGCATCCCCCGATGTGTCCTGGCTCGGGGCTGCCTCCACCCAGGGACGCTGCTGAGGAGACAGGGTGACACATCCCTGTGAGCACAGCTTGAGGCTTTGCCATCCCTCGACTTTCCCACCCCTTGCCCTCCCCATCCCTGGAGCGAGAGGAGCGCTGCCGGCCCAGCCTCCGCAGGGAGGAGGGTGGTGAGAACTGGCCTGTTCCCATCGCCCCCATCCCGCTCCCTCCCGGCAGCATTTTTCCCTGCTGAAGTCAGAGGCACCCGGCAGAACCCCTGGCTCCTGCCAAGCACAAACATTTCCTATTTGGGATGTTCAGGCCGCAGCTCGGCCGTGACGCTGTCCTGGTGCGTGTGCCTGGCCCGAGGATCCCAGGGAAGGCTGGAGCTGCTGTGCCCAGAGAGAGAGAGAGAGAGGGAGAGAGAGAGAGAGAGTGGCATTTTGAAGTTTGGATAAAACCTTAATTGAAGTCTTGGCTGGTGTTAATTATATTAAAGGCAGAGTGAGCGATGGGCTTTTTATTAGTTAATGAGGATTTTCATTTTCCGGCAGACAAGCCCTTTGATGTTTCCAGGACTAATGGCTGTTAAATTCAACTTATTCGCTTTGCCAGTGCTGGAGGGTGATGGGGAGCAGGGGCTGCTCCAGTCACGGTGCCCAAAGCCCCGGGAGCCACCAGCCACTGGGGAGAGAGGACAGGGATTCTCCCACCACATCCCCACCAGGATCACGTGGGAACAAGGATTCGTGGCCGTCCGGGGTGGGAGGTGGGCTGTCCTGTCCATGAGCACAGCACCCAACGTCCCTGTGTGTCCCTGGGGTGTTCAGGCATCCCCTGCACCCCCAGGGAAGCCAGCAGGGGATTTCTGGGACACTCAGCATCCTTGGACATCCCTGGGACACCCAGCATCCCTGGCTCACCCAGCACCCTCGGGCTATCCATCGTCCATCCATCCCATCCTGCTCTCCCCACGGATTTTTCCAGCCTATCTCCAAACGCCGTGCCAGGCTGCCTCCCTCCTCCCGCAATTAGCATTTATTACGATTATTTTGCATTCATTACCCGCGCAGCCAGCGCTCTACCCTCGTCTGAAATCGTGTGCAAATTCCCTCTGCATCCCTTTTCCCACCCTCGCAGGCCGCACGGTTTGCCGTGAACATTCCGGGCTCGGGGAGTGCCGCCGTCGGTGCCAGTCCCGCTCCCCAGCCACGTGGCTGCTCCCCAGCTGGATGATTTGTAGCATTAATCAAGGCCCAGAGTATTTTGCATTTCAAATGCTGCCAGGGAAGAGCTGGGCAGGAATCTGGGCTTTGGGGAATATTCAGGAAGAAAATGGGTTTGTCCTCAGCCTCGCCTTGGCCCGCAGGAGGTCCCAGGGTGGGAACTCGTGGAGCTCCAGTGGGTTCTCCCCACACGGCCCAGGGGAAGCCAGGAGCTATTTAAGGAGTTTTTGGGGTGCCCAGTGGGAGGGGTCAGTGGGCACAGGACCCTCTGGAACAGCACTGTGACAGCAGTGAGAGATGTTCGAGGGGCTGGGGGGCATTGGGGACCCCCCGAGGCTGGGTCAGGAGTGGTTACTTCCCCCAAACCCCCCAAACTGCAGCTCAGCCCCTCCTGGGGGATGCTCTGTGTGTGGCTGCCGTGGGGCAGGAGGGGAGGGCAGGGCAGGGAGGGCTCTTTCCTGGTAATTACCCCTCGTCCTTCCCAGCCAGGCTCATGGAGGGAGCCGGGGGGGACACAGCTTAAGCTATCAATGGTCCTGCCTTGATGGGAATAAAATATGCACTGAAAGACATGAAAATGGAGTAAATAAAAGAGATAAAAATGGAACGATCAAGCCAGCAACTTCTCCTCCTCTGATTAAAAAGAGGGAGTGGGGGGGGGAGAGGGGATGCGCTGAGCCCTTGAAGAGGCAGCTGCTGCCGCAGCCGCAGCCCTGATAAAGGCGCTGAGCAGCCTGTTTGGGAGAGATAAAGTGAAGTCCCAGCGTTTCCTGTCCTCAATCCAAGCCTTACCATCAATATTAATACAGCCTGACAAACTGGCGTTTAAGATAGAATAAATATAGACTGGTGCTGCTATTACCTAGACCTTATTAATCTGCTTGGAGGCATTTAAATGCCGTTAAAAATATGGAGTTTACTCGCTGGCACTTCAATAGCTTTACAATCCATCAGGGTTTTGTTTTCCACCCTCCTCCTCCCCTTCCCGAGGTGCTGGGTGCCCACTGACCTGTGCTGCTCCAGGCTGGGAGAGGGGAGACAAAGGGGGAACTGAGGTGGGAGTTTGGCTGAAGGGTGGTGATGATGATGGGTGGGAGCTCAGCCTGGGGCATGGAGGCACAAACCCCGTGGAGCATCCCAGGAGTGGAGGGCCAGGACCCTCGTGCCCAGGTGATGGAAAATTCACCTGCGTGCACCTCACTGGGAGAAACTCGGGGCTCCCAGGGGCAGAAGGGAAGCCCCCCCTGGAGCCCCAGTTGCCTGTGGGACAGACAGGAATCCAGCAGGTGCTTGGGAAGCTGATCCCCATCCTGTCTCCTCCTGGCAGCATGGATGCTGGGCTGCCGTATGCTGTGGCACCCACATGCTCCTTCCCTGCCAGCCCCATGCCAGAGACACTGCCTGGTGCCCAGCAGCCTTCCCTGGGCCCTCCTGTTGCCTCAGCATCCACAGGGTGGTAGGAACAGTTCTGGATTCATGAGTGCCAGGAGCACGGCAGGGCCACCACTGCCATGGATGTGTGGGGATGAATCCATGTGTGCCAGGGTGCATGGCAGGGAGAACCCTGGTGTGGGGCAGGATCCACGAGTGCCAGGCACACAGCAGGGACATCCCTGTATGTGGCAGGACCTGTGGGTACCAGCTGCATGGCAGTGACCCTCCAGGGTGGGGATGGATCCCTGGGTGCACAGCACACGGCAGGGTGTGGGGATGGATCCGTGGGTGCCAGGCACATCACAGAGTGTGGGGATGGATCCATGGGTGCCAGGCACACGGCAGGGTGTGGAGATGGATCCATGGGTGCAGAGCACATGGCAGGGTGTGGGGATGTATCCGAGGGTGGTGGGCACATAGCAGTGTGGGGATGGATCCATGGGTGCAGGGCACACGGCAGGGTCTGGGGATGAATCCATGGGTGCAGAGCACACAGCAGGGTGTGGGGATGGATCCATGGGTGCCAGGTACACGACAGGGTGTGGGGATGGATGCACAGCACATGGCAGGGTATGGGGATGGATCCATGGGTGCCAGGCACACGGCAGAGTGTGGGGATGGATCCATGGGTGCCAGGCACACGGCAGGGTGTGGAGATGGATGCAGGGCACACGGCAGGGTGTGGGGTGGGACCCCCGGGTGGTGGGCACACGGCAGGGTGTGGGGTGGGACCCCCGGGTGGCGGGCACACGGCAGGGCCACCACCCCCGGAGGTGGCGGGCGCAGATGGGGCGCTGCGCGGGGCAGCGGCGGCGCGGGCGAGCGGCGGCGGGAGCGGCGCTCATTAGCCGTGTATTATTCATCGGCAGCTTCTGTCGCCTGCCATCTGCTCCGGCTGCGCGGCGGGCGGGCGGCAGCAGCCTAACGGGGCTGCGCGGCCCCGCTCCTGCTGTCACACCTGGGCCGCCACGGGAGCCGGCCCCGCGCGGGGGTGGCACCCCGGGCACCCCGGGCAGCCGGGGCGCGGTGCGGGATGTCCCCGCTGCCCTCCCCGGGGTGATGCTCCGCGGGGTGGGTGCCTCGAGGCAGGAAAAGGGAGAAGAGATTGCACCCTCTGGGTCACGCCGTGGGTGCCCTGGCTTGTGGCGCACCCGGAGCTCAGCCCCCGGCAGGATCGGGCCCTTCCCGATTTTGAGGTAGTTCCGAGGTTCTGCCCGAATCTGGGGCTGGGCCGTGTGGCCGCACCCAGAGCAGGGCATTCCTCCTTGGAACACGGCAGCCAGGCTCATCCTGTATCCAAGCAACACCTCCATCCCCTCACCTTTTAATTAAAACACTTGAAGAACTTTACAACGAGAGCGTGGCAGCCCCGTGGGCTCTGCTGCCGGTGCAGGGGGGAGGTCCCAGCACGGGGGGCGTGCGTTGTCCCATGTCCCATTTGTGCCCCTCCACTGCCTCCCGTGGCTCACGTGGGACCCCCGGAGCACCCACCAGGCCAGCAGCTTGCTGCTCTACACCGATAATTGCCAGGTTTAATTACTTGGCAGCCAAATGACCTTTCGCATCTTCCAGCGAGGCCGTGAAACGCTTCCCTGAGTGGGAGCAGCCACGCAGTGAGAAGGTGACAGGGCTAACACGCCACTGGCTTCACCCTGATGGGGTGACAAGGCCAGGGTGAAAACAGGACCGAGGTGTCCAGGGACAGAGCCTGCAATGTCCCTGGGGAGAGCTGGGAGCTGCTATCCATGGGCTGCCCTTGGCCTGGGAGGGAGCATCCCTGGGGCAGAGCTGGTCCTGAGGGACCCATCCTGGCTCAGGGTGCAGCTCCCCAGACATGGAGAGCTCCCTGCTGCCCCTTTGCTCTCCCAAGCTGCCTCTGGAGCAGCCTCATCCCTTCTCTTTCCCTTTTCTCCCGGAAATAAGGCCCCACGGCTCAGCAGAGACTGATGCCAGCCCACGAGCCAGGCACAGCCCCTGCCTGCAGCTCACTCGGTGTGCTCTGCCCGCTGCCAGCCTTCGCCTCTCCCTCCCGCGGAAAGGAGCCCTTCTCCTGGTGATAATTACGGAAAAGTTCAGTGCTGAGAGAGGCGGGGGGAGGGATGTATTAAAATGCATGCGCACAGCTTGGGCCTCGCAGCAGATGTTGGCATAATTAGAGAGGAAAAAATTATGAAATTAATTTGTGGTTCAATGTAAATTTTGGCGTTGGGGGGAAAGCTGGCGCGTGCTCCCTGCCTGCCACCGGGACCTGCCGGGGGTCTGGGGGAGCACCGAGCCCGGCGAGGGGGACAAGGGATGGGAAATGCCTGCCCTCAGTGAGGATGGGGTTTGGCAGTGCTGCATCCCGGCTCTGTCACCATGGAGAGGTGGGGAACAGCCTGGCGAGGGGGTGACCAGCCCAGGGAGATGGACCACAGCCGAGGAGATGGGTCAGCAGCCCAGGGAGAGGGACCACCAGCCCAGGAAGCTGGGCCACCAGCCTAGGGGACATGAACTGCCATTTTCTCCAAATGAGGATGCAAACAGGGGAGAGTTGGGGAGGAAAAATAAAAAGCAGGGTCCAGCAATGGCCATGGTTCAGAGTTTCTGCTGATCCCCACAAATATATATTTGTTAATTCATTCAGTGTCACAAACAGCCTGGGGGCCCTTCCCTTTAGGGGGGACACGGTTGGGGTTGTCCTTTAGGGGGGACACAACTGAGGTGTGCAAGGACAGCCCTCATACACCACAGTAACATTCCCAGACCACGCTGGAGCCAGACAAGGCTTTGCTTTCCCCACTCGGCTTTTCCCATCCCCTTTTCCTTCGGGAGATGAAGAGGAATTCCTACCTGTCACCTGCCCCTGGCCCCCTGACCCCCCTGTCCCGGGGAGGAGGTGCAGGCTCAGGTTAAAGCTCCCTTTGATGGGCACCTCCTCCAGCTGTGGCTCTGCACGGTGCTGCCCAGGGGCTGCTTTGCCATTCCCAGCGGGTGATGGATGTCCCGTGCCAGGTGGGCACAACCTGCCACCAGCACCTGGGAAATCAGGGTCAGCCCCAGGCTCCACGACTGTGCTTGGCCAGGCAGAGTGGGGAGAGGAGGGCTTTGTGCTGCACCTTGCATCCCCACCTCTTGCAGGTTACATTTATTTGGGGGAACCCTGAATTTGTGCTGCTGAAGGAGAGGAGGAGCTGCAGGAGACAGATGGGGATGGGTCAAACCTGAGGTCAGGGAAGATGTGTCCAGCTCAGAACCTCCAAAACTCAGTGTGCCCCCAAAACCTTCTCCCAAACCATGGGAGAGCCCCCAGCATGGCCCTGGGCACCCCTAGAAATTCTGGGGCTTGCAACCCCCTGCTCAGCAGTGCCAGTTCCCCTGGGCAGCCCAAAGCACCCAAAGCCCAAAGCAGGGAGGGGCACGAGCAGCTCCCATGGGCACCCAGCCCTGGCTGTCCCTTCCCTTCTCCTCCTCAGCACCTTTGCCAGGGCTGGCCCTGCAGCCTGGGAGTCATTCCCACATCCCAGTTAATCTGGGGAATAAATGGAGGTGCCTCCCTAGGATTTAGCGATGCTGTTGGTGTGGACAGGCGTGCTGGGGTGAGAGGAGAGGGGGTCTCTCTGTCCTCCACTGGGCAGCATTGGGATGCTCTAGGCATCGCTTACAGTGAGAAGCGGGATGGGGAGAGCCCCGCAGAGACCCCCGGCACCCCTCACCCTCCTCCCGCGGCGCCCAGCAGAGCGGGTGCCACAGCCAGGCACGGGCACCGCGGGCACGGGCTCGTCCTGGTGCCCGTGTGCTCCTGGTGTGGCTCCATCTGGCTCCATCTGCTCCCGCCCGGGCTCGGCGGGACCGAATGTGGGTCGTGGCGAGCGTGGGTGACACACGGCGGAGCGGCCGGGCAGCAGCTGATCCCCCCGGGCTGTGCGGGCTGTGCCGCCGGCCGGGATTACCCAGCTGCTGCCGAGCTGGCACGGGGACCGTCTCCTCCGAAAGGTTCCCTTCCAGGGGATTACGGATAATGCATCTGGAGCAGCACTCGCTCATCCAGGTTTGTGATTTATCTGAAAATCAAATTCCAGTAATCTCGCCTGCCATCTGGCCCCCGCGGACACGCGGCCGCCCCGGCGGGCGGGAGGCTCGGGGCGGGGGGCTCCGTGTCCCTCCCGAGCATCCTCCGTGGGAAGGACAGAGCTGGCTGTGGGTCCCTGGGGCGTCCTGGGAAGGAGATGCCCCAGGAAGCATTTTTGGGAGGGTGCGGAGCGCCAGGATGCGGGCAGGACCTGAAGAACTCAGCCCCTTGCAGGGACGTCCCTGTGCTCCTGTGCCCCACACATTGCCAAGTGCGCCCGGAGAGCTCAGCTCCTTGCAGGAGGAGGTGATGGGGAGGAGGTGACCACCGCTGCCCTGCCCAGGGGCCGTCCTGGCAGCAGGGATGTCCCAGGGCCCAGCAGGGAAGGCAGAAGAGAGCAGGATCCATCCTTTCCCGCCGCAGGAGTGGCCCAGAGGGGAGCCGGAGCCCCCAGCTTTCCCCTCCCTGCCCCTCATTCCCAGCTCATTAAGGCTCTCCCATTATTCTGACATTTTGTGCGCGTCACGTAGCGGGAAGAAGTAATTTACTTAGAAGAAATTAAAAGTTCATTTTAATTGAGCGCACACTGCAGTATGCAAATGCGGGCGCATTATGTACACTGATGCGGAGACAAAGGCTGTAATCAACTGTTAACCCTTTCCGAGCCAGCCCCGCGCTCCTCCGCAGCGCCGGCACCGCTCCGGACACTCCGGAGACCCCACACCCACATTTGGGGTGTGTCCCTTCCCCGCAGCTCCTGGAGCGGGGGGCAGGATAAACCCCCTGGCATCGCTCGGTGCCGGCCGGGATGCGGGACTCAGACAGGGACGCCGAGGATGGAAGTGTCCCCAAATCGCTGTGACGCGCTGGGATGGCTCCGAGCCAGTGAGACAGGGTGGATGATGGGGCAGGGGGTCTCCAGGGGTGAGGAAGGCATTTTGGGAGCTGGGACGGAGGTGCAAAGGGGATACACGTCTAAAGGCCAAAATACAGCTCCTCGCAGCTGCGACCACCCTCAAATGCAGCCATACCTGGACAGTGATAGCTGGGTTTGAGGGTGGTCCAGCTCCGACGAGCCTGTGATATTCCCAACATCCTGTTGCTATTTTTTTAAATGTTTTTTTTTTGCTACCTGTCAGACCTGAGACTTTTTTAATGGCAGTGCGAATGGAACTGGCTCACAGATGCGAGATGACAGCCCGCTGCAGGAGACAGACAAATTACCTCCAACCTCGGCTCAAGACGCCCACAGACTCCCAAACAAAGGGAGATGGTGTCTGGGGGGCTGCAATGAGTTGTCAGTGCTCAGCCAGGCTGCCCACCCTGGTCCTGGGGTGCTCTTTGTGTGCAGCATCTGTGGGGATCCCACGTGCGCTGATTCCATGGGACTCTCCCTCTGCAAATGGATCCTGGGGAAGGCATGTGCTCATCCAACATCATATTAGGATGTTAAAAATCAGGGAGACGTGAGGGCAAATGTGTTCCTTCGAAGGGGACACGCCGAGGATGACAGAGAGGACCCAGCCACCCCTTGCAGGAGGGATGACACTGTTGGGAATCCCTTCTTGCCAAGCATGGCAGGGACAGATCTGGGAGGGGACCCCGCCACCCTGAGCGGGTGACAATGGCACTTTTCAGCACGGAGCCACACGGGGAGGAGGCTGGGAGGCACCTTGGCGCTGCCACCTCCACCTCAGCCGCCTTTCATCTGCCCTGTGCTCCCAGGAGCTGCAGCCCCAGCGCTCGCAGTGAGCTCCCGAGGGCAGCCCGGGTGGTCGGGAGGATTTAATTGCTGTGTGTAACCTTTGCAGCCCGTCCCACGTGCCGGCTGGGCGCCGGCTCCGCGGCTCCAGATGGCACCCGAGAAAGAGTTAAGTCCGCTGTGATCAACAGCAAGAAGCAAGTGGTAAACAGTTTTTCTCTCCCTCTGCTAAATTAATATGCAAATTCCCCCCCTTCTCTCCCCCCCCTTGCTTCGAAATTAGCGAGGTAGAATGCTTGGGCTAATTATGCATTCAAACGAGCAGGCTTCGTTAATGTGGCACTAAGAGGAGCCTGAAAATGATTGTGAGACGATGAAATTGAAATTGGAGCACGGCACTTCTAATGCATCTGGAGTCACTCTTGCGTGCCCCGGCAGATGTAACCTGGCAGTGACCGGCAGCTCCCGCCTGCGCCCGGGCACTCGCAGCACCCCCAGAACCTCCTCCAGCCCCTCCATCCTGCTCCAAAACCAACCCCTTCACGAGATTTCCCAGCCCAGTTCCTCGGGGATAGAAGGGTGGGATGGCGCCGGCGCACCCCGAGCTCCTGGGGTGGGGTGGGGATGGGGCAGACAACGCAGAGCATTCCCGGGACACGGAGAAGGGTTGGGATTAGGACTGATGGTGCTCCAGGTGAGCAAAGCAGCTCCTGGCACAGCCCTCGGAGTGTCCAGGCAGTTCCCCTGAGCGATGCCGACATCAGCCCCTGTGCTCCCATGGTCTGGAGCAGGGCTGGGAGCACATTCCTCCTTCCCAGGCCAAATCCTGGCCCCCAGGGCAGCCAGCAGGGCCTGGGCGTGTTTGGTAAAGCTCCACTTGTGCTTGCACGGATAAACCTCTGGATGGATAAACCTTCTTCACTCCTGGGGATGCTGAATCCTGGTGGCTGCAGGAGGGTCGCAGGGGAAATCCCATTCCCATTGCCACATTCCAGCGAATTTGGTGCTCAGCAATTGTTGGCACATCCCAGCAAGGACCAGGCTGGTGGCACAACCACATCCATCACATCCCGTGAGCCACAGCCCCAGGATTGTCTCATGACAGGGAGGGGTGGCACAGCGGCATCCAGGGCCAGGCTGGGGCTGCTCCTGTGGGACCTGCAGAGGAAAAGGGGAGAAAAGGTTGAGGGTGACAAGACAAGCAGGGAGATGTTTTATTTTTGGGGCTGTGTTAGGCTGGGGATGAGCAGGCACAGGCTGCGAGAGGCACACGGCATGACGAGGGACTCACGGGAACACTGGCTCAGGATGTCACCAGTGCCAGTCTCCGCTGGGATAACTGCTCCCTGCCATCTGCACAGCCTCGGATGCAGCCACCCAAGGGCTAAACCCAACTTCCCATGAGACCCAGCAGCACCGTGGGACCAGCAGAGACGGATGCGGGTGTTAAATATTCATCAGAGGTGTGGAATTTACTGGAAGCATCCATTAGGAGGTAATGCCCGATCAGCAGCGTGCTCCCGCAGCCGGGCCACGCCGAGGTGGGCGGAAGGCGGCGGGGGAGGAAGACGGATGCTCCGGAGGAGGCTGCAGAGCCACAAACCAGATGCACTGCTAGGAATCAATGAGGAGCTACAGACTTTAGGCACTCAACCACTGGGAATGAAGAGAAGGAATAAACAGACTAGGAGATGAATAACACCCCGGAAAGCAGGGGAAGGAATGGGGGAGCAGCAGGGATGATACAGATCATGGAGGAGATGATCCCTGGCAGCAGGGTGGGTTGGAGTGGCACGGTTTGGTCCAGGGGGATACAGATCCTGGAGGAGATGATCCCTGGCAGCAGGGTGGGTTGGGAGTGGCACGGTTTGGTCCAGAGGGGTGAGGAGCTCCTGGGAGTGATGTCAAGCATCCCAGAGGGATGCTGAGCAGTCCTGAGGACACACACCTTGGCAGGAGAGGCTATTGGGCTCAGAGTGAGCCGTGGTGTGCCTGAGCAGGGCTGGGGCCAGGGCATCCCACGGGCATCCCACGGGCACCCCACGGGCATCCCACGGGCACTGGGACCCGCCGCACCAGCCACGCTCGGCAGCGTGCCCTGGGGTCGGGGCTGGCACACGGAGGGGGTTGTTTTCCTCATCTCTCCGGTAATTTTTCCCTCTGACTATGATGCATAGCGGTGCTAATTCGGCACGTTGCCATTAATTCCAGCACAGCTGCCGCTCTCTCCCTCAAGGCATTTCGCTAATACTCGGCTTCAGAGCCTCTCAGCAAATTAACATCATTTGTTCTGCAGAACATGTTTTATTTCTACACTACATGCATAGCTTATTACTCCTCCAGAAACTCGGGGTGTGCAGGAGGCAGCGCCATGGGCACGGCCCTCCAGAGCCAGCCCTGCTCCCCGGCTCGCTGTGCCCATCCCTGGGCAGGCACAGGGACACAGCACAGTCCCTTGTGCCACCTCGAACTGACCCGAGCTGGAGCTGCAGGGATTTTCTCCCAGTGCCGAGATGCTGTAGAGCTGTTGGAACACCCAGGGCTGGGGTTGTGAGGGGGGGATGGTGGCAGTGTGCTGGATCCGTCACTGGCTGGCATCTCCTGCATCCCCCTGGCGCGATGCCACTTCTCAGTGCTCCTGCATTTGGGGACAGAGGTGACAAGAGGTCCCAGGGTCTCCGAGCCAGGCTGGGGCTTGCTGGGTGTGACACTGAAAGGATCCAGGAGCCCCCAGCACCAGTGGAACAGCTCAGACCCTCCGGCTGCAGCTCTGGGATGGAGCAGAGCATCTCCCACGCGGCCCCTGGTGCTGAGCCCCGTGAGCTGGGCAGGGTCAGCAGCCAGGCACGGGGTCCTGCCCCCACCCCCACACCCCACAGCCGGCGATAGTTTCAGGTCTTTCGCTTTGATTAAGGTTATTTAAGCTTTTTACCAAAACATAAAACCTGATTGTTTGCATAAACAACCTAATTGGATTATAGTGCACAGCATCGCTAATGCCGCGGGCTGGCTGGGAGCCGGCGGGAGCGGGGAGCACCGGGAGCACCGGGAGCCGGCACGGGCAGGGGGTTGGTGAGACCCCTCCGTGCCCCGCGCCGGGGTCTGCACCCACCTGCCCCCTTCTGCCAGCCACGGAGGGACGCTCCTCGGGGTGGGCGACAGCCGTGGGGGGACACCGGTGTGGTTCTGGCTGTGCCCTTGGTGTCAAGGCGAGAGGGGACAAAGCCCCTGCTCCGCACCGCTGGTGGGAGGAGGAAGAGGAAGGTGGAGGTGCCGAGCGGGAAGCAGGGGGCCGGGAGCTTTGCAGGAATGCTGCCTGCACGTTTCCATGGCTGGGAGCTGCAGAAGGCTTTCATGGCAAAAGGCGGAGAGGCTCCATGAATATTTCATTAGGAAAGCAATGTGGTGTGCTGCAGAGAACATCTGGCTGGAGTCCCTGGAGACCCCTGCCTTGTGCAGGAAGCAGGAACTGTGAAATACGGAGGAAAACGAGGGAGAGGGGGAGCTGGGGGAATCATCCCGTGACACGGGGAGCGCTCCTGCCCTCCTGGCCCTCCCCGAGCAGCGCGGGGCTGGCGCAGGGCTTCATCCTCTGGGGAATGACGGGAGCTGGAAAGGCTGTGGTGGTGCCATCCATGTGGAGGATCCTTCTCCGGACACTGTGGGGACCAGGCTGCAGCGGCCACTGTGTTTGATCCCAATATCCAGTGCGGGAATGGGCAGAGCTGCTTCTCCAGCTCAGAGTCGGGGGGCCAGGTGATCAGCCCAGAGAGCGATGCTGGAGCATGGGGATGGGATGGGATGGGATGGGATGGGATGGGATGGGATGGGATGGGATGGGACATCTTCTTTTGCCTCACTCTACATCACTCCCAGGCATCGCTGATGCCCTCAAAGATGATGTTGGGGTCCCTGCCCTGGCTCCTGCAGGCGATGGGTGCTGAGTGGACATCCCCAGGCACAGAGGTGCTGTTGGGTACAGCCAGGGTCCTTCAGGGGTGCAGAGCAGCAGGAATCGGGGTGCTGTGAGATTTGGGATTGCCAGGATCCCTGTTTCCCTTCAGTGCCAGCTCCTTCCCCCAGTATGGGCCAGGTTTGGGGGCCCTTTTGCCAGCCCCTTCACATGGTGCCAGTGGAGCGGTGATGCCACGCTGCTCCTGGCCTGGGAATGGCTCCAGCATTGCTCCTGCACCCTGGGCAGGCAGGCAGGAGGCTCTGGCACCCAGACAGGCACACGGCAGTACCAGGTCTGCCCTGCACCCTCAACCCCCTCCGCAAGGCTCCCCATGACCCCCCACTCCCCAACCTCAAACAAACACCCACTCACACCCCACCTCCTTCACCCAGCACCCCGTGGCCATGACCCTGGCATCGAGCGAGTCACGGCCACGGGACCACGAGCTTCCTGCTGTCCTGCAATCCTGCCCTTCCCTCCTCCTCCTCCCCAGCATGGTGATGGACACAGGGGCTCTCTGCCCACCCTCCCTTTCTCCTTCTCACCCAGCACCAGGCTCGGCTCCGGAGCAGCCCCGGAATGGGAGCAGGGCACATTTCCCACGTGCCAGCGTTGCTGGCGGCAGGACTTTGGCTCACACCTCCCTTCCTGCAGCCCTGCTGGCCCCTCTGCCGCCGGCAGACAAAGCCCAACCAGACAAAGCCACAACCTCCCTCGCCGGCCCCGCGTGCGGCAAAGCCTCTGAGCAGCCCCGGCCGAGCCCGGAGCCTGTGGCTGCCCGTGCCAGGCAGCGATGCGGGCAGGGCAGGGCTGTGGGACAGGCCAGGCAGGACATGGCGGGACAGGCCAGGCAGGAGATGGAGGGATGGCCGGGGAGGCCACGGGCAGCCCGCGCGGAGCGGAGCCGGCCGGGATGCGGAGCCCGGTGCAGACACATGCACGCACACGCACACCCTGGAAAACGAAGGCAAATACCTCTGTCCTCGTCCTCTCCGGCTCCTCCGGCTGCCACCCTTCCTGCCTCGGCCACGCCGTGCCTCCACCGCGCTGCCCGTCCTCCATGTGCCCACGCCGGGATGCGCTTCCAGACCCTCCTCTCCGCCGCCGGTGGGTTTTGGCCCCCGCTGCCTGCTGGCGTTTTGGCAGCCTCACCGCTCCAGCGATGGCATGTGTCCATTATTTTTTTTTTTCCCTCTCTCCCTTTCACAATCCGTCCTCCCCAGCCTTCTCTGCCGGTGCCTCCGGAGCCGCCTGCGGTGCCAGCTCGCAGGGAAATTGGCAGCGAGCGCGGCACAGGGATCCTCCCGCAGCTGACGGAGCCCTGCCAGGCGCAGGCAGCCCTTCTGCCAGCCACCAGCCTTGGCACGGGGGGCCGGGGGGCCGCGGGGGGCTGCCGAGGCTTGGCAGCCCTTCCCCGGCACGGCGCGCCCCAGCCGCCGCCACGGCTCGGCTGCCAAATGCCAAACGGGGGGAGGAAAAGGGGAGAACGCAGAGAAAGGAGTTGGCTTCGTCGTGCCCGGTGGCGGGGACCCACCAGGGACCCCTTCCCTTTGCCAAGGCCAGCTGGGCGATGTCCTCGTCCCTCGGCGGAGCCTGTCCACGGTGCTGGCATTGCGTGGACAGGCTCAGCCCCGCCTGCCCCAAGTCGTGCCCCCAGCCCAGCCGGGAAAGCCCATCCCTGGCATGGCGAGCGCCGCCGCAGACCGGCGATGCTGCGTGGCGAGGACGGCTCCCACAGACACACCTCTTACCCAGCATCCGTCTGCTGCACAGGGGGGCCCGGGAAATTGGGAAGGGGAGAGCAGAGGAGGGACTTCTGGTGATGGGTGGGGGGTTTTGGGGTGCCCTCTGGCCATGGCCCTCTCAGCCTTGTGCAACACGGCATCCCCGCATGTGCCAAAATCCTGGCCCCGGCGGTTCAGTCGTGCCATGACTCCATCGTGGCCAGCCATTGGCATAGCAGCCAACCCTGCTTTTCCAGCTTTTCTTCCCAAAATTCCTGGTTTGGGTGTGTTTTTGAAGTGGGTATGTGGCTTGTTCCTCCACTGTGGCACAGATGGTCCTGGTGCCGATGTCTTTGGAGGGCCCCTAAGGCCAAGGGACTCCGATGGGGATGTCCGGGCAGGAGACAGGTAACAGCCCAGTTCCTGCCCAGTTTCTCCCAAAATAAGTCATTCACTGGGAGCCACATTCATTGGCAGGCACAGGCTGCCCCACTGCCCTCCCCAGCCCCATGGCCCAGCCCGGGCAGGCACTGGGAGCGCATGGAGAGCAGCAGCCATCCCTGGCTAACAGGGATTTACCCCCTAATCAGGGATGTCTTTAATGGAGTCGGCAGGAGACACCAGGAGCTCTCTATGAGGCAGGACGGGGTGTGAGTGGGTCACACGGGCCCATGCCATCCTCCTGCCACGCTTCACCCACCATCCCTGCCTCATGGCACATCCCAGCCCGAGAGCCTCCAGCTGAGGATGCGGCAGCTCCCGGGATGGCACCGACTGTTTGTGCCACAGGAATATTCCCGGAGCCATCCCAGTGTGCCCCATGCCCCCGTGCCCCGGTGGCTGTCCCCGGCCTGCCCGTGCCACACGTGCGCCTGCCATTTCCTCAAAGAAGCAGCTAATCTCCATCAATCATAATTCCGGGCAATTATCATAATAGGGCCATTTTGCACTTATCCTCGCCACGTGACGCAGGAGCCACTTACGGCTCCACTTCACGCCGAGCAGCTCCGAGCTGCTCCCGTCCCCGGGGAGTCCCCGTGGCAATCGTGTCCCCTGCAGGCCCCTGGGGACACACCGAGCCTGCCGCAGGCTGCAGCAGCGGCTGCTCAGCGTGGGAGGGATGCAGGCAAGGGGGGACCTCTGAAACACGGAGGAAAACGAGGGAAGGACAGAGACCTTGTCCCTGCCTTGTGCCATCCTGCCACAGGGCTAAACCCCAAAATGGGGACATTCAATGTGGTTTTTGGCACCACATGGCCCTGGCAGCCTGGCAGCCTGGCGGTGGTGCCGATGCCCCGTGGGTGTGGCAGGGGACAGGGCCAGTAGCCCCAGCGCTGACCTTCCGCTGCCTGGCGGGGAGCAGCTGGGGAGGGGTGAGGCACCAGGGCCTCAAGTGGGGGATTAGGGGCCAGCAGATGGATGGAGATTAAACATTTCACTGCCTCTTGTTTACAACACCCTCCTGGGCAGCCACCGGGGACCCCAGCACTGCTCTGGCTCTGTGCCTCCTTGGGCTGGGGCAGGATGGGAATAGGGACACACTTCCCATGGGTTTGGGGTGTCCCAGTGGGGATGGACAGGCTCCCGCCTTGCTGTGCTGCATCTTCACTCCAAGCTGCGGTGCAGTGGGAGCTGCCGGTGCCCCCATCCCATTGCATCCCATTGCATCCCATTGCATCCCATTGCATCCCATTGCATCCCATCCCATCCCATCCCATCCCATCCCATCCCATCCCATCCCACCACGCAGCACTGGGATGAACTCGCCGTCAGCCTGAGCACTCCCACAGCCCGGCAATGTTTGTGGTGTTTACACCACCCCAGTAATTACTTTCCTTTTTTTTTTCCTTTAATAAATACGGATGTGCCTCAAGTAAACTCCAGCGCAATAAAAGCTTTCTGCTGGATCCATAATTAATCACCGAGCCGAGCAGGGCGGGGGGGAGCAGGCGGAAAACCCTCCTGCCAGCGCGGGCTGCGGGGGTCCCACCCGGCTGGGAGGGGCATCAGAAGCCGCGGTGGCAGCCTGGGGACAGCCCGGTGCCCTGGGGACTGTGGGGTCCGTGGGCGGGCAGCACTGTGCTGCACTCGGGGCTCGCTTCCCACTCCCAGCTGTGCTGGAACATCTGGACTGACCCCTCCCTGGTGCAGTGGGGGAGCAGCTCCCTCCCCCCCGGCACCCCGGGACGGACGGCAGTGACCAGAGCATCATCTCCGGGGATGTGGCCAGCTCCAGATGGCCGCTGGGCACCAGGTGCCGGGGCCGGGGCGGCAGAGGGTGGCTCGGGGTGACATCTGCCGCACACGCGGCCAGCTGGCCCCGCCGCCTGCCACCGTGGGGGAGCACGGCCCTGTCACCCCCACGGGACGGGGTCCCTGCTCCCTGGAGAGGCTGCTCCTGGCACAGCCTTGGATGTCCCAGCTCTGTCCCCACCGCGTGCACCCTGTCCCCGCCAGTCCCCGGACCACCACGGGGGTGCTGGCACCACGCTGGCACCAGAGACCCCCCCGCGGGCACGCACCCCGGGGAGGGGGCTAACCCCTGCAGGGGCCCCGGGGGAGGCTGGTGACAGATGGAGAGTGGAGAAGGACACTGGCCGTGGCAGGGCTGCCCTGAGCCCTCCGCAGGGCAGGAGCTGGCACCGGGGCCGAGCCGGAGCTGATGGGAGCGTGGGGAGCCTCCTGCAGCAGCTCTGCATGGGGCAGGCGGGCGGTGCGGGGAGTGAAGGGGCTCTGAAATGGGAAAGGGGGGTGAGAGCTGTGCCCTGGAGACGCAGCTGTGCCATGGGGAGGGACTGGGGAAGGAGGGGTGCGATGGGGAAGTGGGAGGAAATGGGGACGGGGCCGTGCCGCAGGGAGGGAGCTGTGCCAGAGCTGAGGAACACGGAGAGATCCGTGCCGTGGGGAGATGGGACATGGGGATGGGGCGGGAAGGGAACTGTGCTGTGGGGAGATGGGACATGGGGATGGGGCGGGAAGGCATCCATGCCATGGGGAAGGAGGTGTGTGATGGCAGTAATGCAGCAGGGACGGAGAGGGAAATGGGCAGATATGAAATGTGGGCGGAGGTTGTGATGGGGAGCCATGAAATGAGGAGGGAAGAGTGTGATGGAGAGGGAACCATGGGATGGGGAGCTGTGAAATGGGAAAGGTGCAAGAGTTGTGCCATGGAGAGCAGTGCCATGGAGAGCTGTGTCATGGAGAGCTGTGCCATGGAGAGCTGTGCCATGAGGAGGGAGCCATGCCATGGAGAGCTGTGCCATGGAGAGCAGTGCCATGGAGAGCTGTGCCATGGAGAGCTGTGCCATGAGGAGGGAGCCATGCCATGGAGAGCTGTGCCATGGAGAGCAGTGCCATGGAGATCAGTGCCATGGAGAGCTGTGCCATGGAGAGCAGTGCCATGGAGATCAGTGCCATGGAGAGCTGTGCCATGGGGAGCAGTGCCATGGAGAGCTGTGCCATGGAGAGCCATGCCATGGAGAGCCGTGCCATGGGGAGCCGTGCCATGGCGCTCCGGGAGCAGGGCTGTGCAGGAACGCCGGCTGCTCTCCCCGCCAGCGCTGGGATCCCAGCCCCGTTTCCGCTCCCACCCCGCTGTGCCTCGCGGGCTGTGGCCCCGGTGGAAACACACCTGGGGAGGTGGGTGGGGGTCACCCGGCCGTGCCGCTCCAGCGCCCGCCGCACACGGCCGGAAAACCACGGCCCAGCACCGGAGCAGGGCCTGCCACGGACGTGCCATGTGCCACCACGGGGACCTCTGTGCATCCCCGGCATCTCCGTGTGTCCCTGGCATGTCTGTGTGTCCCTAAGGTGTCTGTGTGCCCCTGGCATGTCTGTGTGTCCCTGGGATGTCTGTGTTTCCCTGGGATGTCTGTGTGTCCCTAAGGTGTCTGTGTGTCCCTGGCATGTCTGTGTGTCCCTGGGATGTCTGTGTTTCCCTGGGATGTCTGTGTGTCCCTAAGGTGTCTGTGTGTCCCTAAGGTGTCTGTGTGTCCCTGGCATGTCTGTGTGTCCCTGGGATGTCTGTGTGTCCCTGGCATGTCCGTGTGTCCCTGGCATGTCTGTGTGTTCCCAAGGCGTCTGTGCGACCCCGGGATGTCTGTGTGTCCCTGGGATGTCTGTGTGCCCCCCGGATGTCCATGTGCTGTCCACACCGCGAGGGTTCCAGGGCTCCAGGCCATCCCTGCCCAAATCCCCAAACCCTGCACACGAGGCACATGGCTCCAGGGCCCGCGGGGCAGACACGCGGCTCCATGGCCTCACACGCGCCCGTCACGACATCCGAGGGCACCGCCGTGACTCTCCAGGGGGGTGCAAGTCCGGTCGGCCCCGCGGCACCCCAGCCCCGCCCCCGTGGGCGGTTTGGGGCCAAATCCCCACAAATCAGGTGCGGGATGGCGGGGAGGCGGAACATTCGTGCGCGGAACGTTCGGCTCGCGGCGCCACGTTCCCGCCGGGGCGGTTCACGGCCGGAGCGGTCCCCCGGCGGCAGGTGAGGCTCCCAGCGGGGCTGCGGGAGGCGGCGGGGCCGGGACGGGCCCGGGATAGACCCGGGATAGCCCCAAAGGCAGGGCGAGCCGGAGCCTGCTGCTCTCGGCCCGCTGCACTCGGACCCGGCCCTCCTTCCCTGCGGGAGCCGCTGGCTGCGGGGCCTGCGGCGGGGCGCGTCCGTGCCCGCGGTACCTCGGGGATGGCGGGGCGAGGTTTTCCCCTGTTCGTGATCTGGGATGTGCCGTGAGTAGGCTGCGGGTAGAGAGCTGGAGGGTGGGAATCCGCTCCGGAATGAGAGGAGAATAAAGCCCTGTGAGGGTGGGCAGGCCCTGGCACAGGGTGCCCAGAGCAGCTGTGGCTGCCCCTGGATCCCTGGCAGTGCCCAAGGCCAGGCTGGACAGGGCTGGGAGCAGCCTGGGACAGTGGGAGGTGGGACGGGATGGGCTTTAAGGTCCTTTCCAAGCCAAACCTTTCCCTGTTTTTTGCTTTGTGAGAAGGGAAGAACAGTCAGCATCTCGGCCATTATTTGATACTTTTCCAAGTCCCTTTCTCTTAGTTACTTTATGATTTTCTAAGAATAAAGTATTTTCCATGATTTTCGAAGAATAAAGTATTTTTTGAATCTCTGTTGTGGAAACAGCCAGGAATTCCTTTGTGTTCTCAGGCCTGTAGGTGAGGAAGGGGTGGAATCCTGCAGGTCACAGTCGCAGTTGGAACGATGATTATTCCCATAATAACCCAGTTTGGAATAGCTCCGAGTAAGTCCAAGGATCATTTTTCTCCAGGAAATGCCCTTCGTGCTCAGAAAGTGCAGAGGGAGGTGGCACAGAGGTGTGCAGTGGGTGAGCTCCCAGTTTGCACTGGTTTTGAGCTGGGGAGAGCCCTCCAGCTGCTCTGAGTTCTTCAGTGGGAGGAGGATGAGGGCTTGGATTTTCCTTCCCAGAGGAGTTTGAACCTTCCAAGGCAGCAGAGCCACATCTCTGCACTGCCACCATGGGCTCTAGGGACAGACTTTGTTCCTGGGTGTGCTGTGCCAGAGTTGGTGGCACTTTTATCCCTGAGCGAGGGGAGGGCATGGAAAACAGCCCCTGGGTTTGATTCCCTCTGAGTGTCCCCAGCTCTCTGAAATCCATCATCGTTCCCAGGCCTGGCTGAAGGTGCTGCTGTTCATTGCTCCATTAAATACAGACTGGTGGGAATGGGATTTCTGGGAGGAGCTGGAGGAACAGCAGGAGCACTGGGAGCATCAGCCACGCTCATCCTGGGAAAACACAGCTCCCAGTTCATGTCCCTCTTAGTGCTCAGGGCGTTAACACCTTGCCATGGCCACGGGTTCAGTTTAGGCTGGGAATTAGGTCGGGTTTTTACACTTTAGCCTCTCCAGAGCGATGCAGAGACGTCACACAAGCTCTGCCGTGACCTGCTTTGTTTTTTTTCCATGCTGGTGGCAAATGTGAGGAGTTCCCACGGTCACCCCGCTCTGGGCTTGAAGCCTCTCCGCTCCCCCAGATGTTTCCACCCTAAATCACCAGCTTGTTTTGCAGAAGCAGAAATCGAGGTCGATTTGCAAAAGAAAACCTGAGCCAGGCCAGTGTCTGGGTGGCGAAACGCTCCGAAGGTGGAGGGGAGAGACCGCAGGGCCCACGGGAAATCAACACTTGTGCAGCCTGAGCTGGGGGCAGCCCTGCCCAGCCCTTCCCTGGGGAGCTGCCGGGCTGCATCCCCTTTGTTCCAACTCTTCTCCACAGCGGGAAGCTGGGCTGGGAGGCTCTTGGAGCAGAGCTGCTGCTCTGATAGGCGTTTATCAAAAGAAAGGTAAAAATCAGGTTGTTGCTGCCGGCGTCAAGGAGGTGTCAGGGGCACTCCGGAGAGTGAGAACTTGTCATCCCTTGGCTGTTTCCTCTTGTCATGGAATCCCTCTGGGGACATTCTGGTGCTGATTGGATTCTGTGCAGCAAATCCCTCTCTCTCCTGCCACAGCCCTGTTCTCTCCTCTCTGCTCCCCGGTGCTGTAGGGAGAGGGTGCTCCAGGCTGTGCAGAGGGATTTAGGATTCTTCACAGAATCGTGGGATGGTTTGGGTTGGAAAGGACTCTAAAGCCCATCTCATTCCAGCCCCTGCCTGCCAGCAGCCTGGGATAGGGGAAGGTGTCCCTGCCCATGGCAGGGGGTGGGACTGAATGGGCTTTGAGGTCCCTTCCAACCCAAACCAGTCCAGGATTCCATGAAAACTGGTTCAGAATTTAAATTAGCTGGATTTTAGGGCTTGGAGGCTGTGCAGGGAAGGGTCTCTTCCTCCTGTTCCATCATGGCAGGACCCAGGGATGCTCAGACTGCCCAGGATGTGGCACTCTGAGGCAGGGACATAAATAATACAGTGGATATTATTCAAATGAAGGCTGCCACTCTCCCTTGGTGGGAATAACCCCCTGGGTAATCCCTGCCCGTACTTATCTGCTCCCATAATTGCTTTCTGCAGAATCGCTTCAGCCCAGCCGTGCTGGCAGGATGCTGCTCCCCCTGCTCTTCCCCCAGGTGTGCAGGCCCCTCCGCTGCCTCCTCGGGCACCTGTCCCGCTGCAGATGGCATGGGAAGAGGCCTGGCTGTCCCCACAGGGCTCTGCACACAGCCTGGGCCGCCTGCAGCAGGGACATCACCCCTGTGTTCACCAGGGCTCTGGCTTTCGGTGACAAAGTGGCCATCGTTGACCAGAACGGGGAGCACACGTACAGGGAGCTGCTCAGCCGGAGCCTCTGCTTGTCCCAGGAGATCTGCAGGGTCCTGGAGTGCCCCAGCAGGGACCTGAAGGAAGAGAGGATCTCGTTTCTGTGCCCCAATGACGCCTCGTACGTGGTGGCGCAGTGGGCTGCGTGGATGAGCGGGGCCATAGCGGTGCCCCTGTACAGGAAGCACCCTGTGCCCGAGCTGGAATATGTGATCCAGGATTCCCAGAGCGCTCTGCTCATCGCAGCCGAGGAGTTCCTGGGGAAAATAACCCCCAGTGCCAAGAAACTGGGGGTCCCAGTGCTGCCACTTCCCAGGTCCGGTGGTGATGGATCCACGAGCCCTGCAGCCGTGGAGGAGAGGTCCTTGTCAAGCTGTTCCTCGTGGGAGGACAGAGGAGCCATGATCATCTACACCAGCGGGACAACAGGGAGGCCCAAGGGTGTGCTCAGCACCCACAAGAACGTGCAGGCTGTGGTGAGTGCTGCTGCCTCTCTGCCAAGGTGCAAAGTCCTGGAATCTGGAGGGGATTTGGGGTTGCAAAGACACCTTCCCACTGCCAAATTCCTGCAGAGAGCTGCGAGGCTGCAGCTCCAGGATCCTCCGTGCTCGAGGCTCTGAACCTCGGCCTGTTCATGCTGCAGCTGCATCCCGAGGCAGGTGGATTCTCCTCCTTGCTTTCCTGGAAAGCAGAAGGGATGAAACCTGTGGTAAAAAAACCTGATTTCTTTACAGATTGCTTTTCTACCCTGTGACTAGGGGAGAATCTTTGCTCCTAATTGGAAAATATCTTAGCCCGGTGCTGTGTGAAGCCTGTGCATTATTCAGCTCTGTATCCCCAAGGCAAAAAAATCCATTAGCTCTCGGAGCCAAAAGGAATTAAAAGTTTGAATAAGCCTGCTGACTACCTCACCACTTGGTTATCAGTGCCTGCAACTGCCGGGCTCCTGCCGTTAGGGGAAGAGGGCAGAGAATGCAGGGATGCCTCCGAGAGCTGGAGCAGCTCTGGGTGCTCAGAGAGTGTCCCGGGAGGAATGAAAGCCTTGATGGATAGAGCCAGGGCTTGGCTATATTGGGCAAAGAATCTGTTCCCTTACAAATATGCTGATTATTTGGGGGGTGGCCTGAGCAGTCCCCATCCTTTGTGCTGTCCTAAAAGCTGCTCCCTGCCCCGTGGAAGAGGGTTGTGAGAGACACGATCAAATTCCACTGTTCAGATGCTTTTTTTTACTTTTGGGTGGCTGGAAATAAGCTTTGCAGTTGCCAGCACTGGGCTCTGAAGGGCATTGTTGACCCAGAAACCTGATAATTATCCCTTCAGAAAATTATCCCTTCAGAGCAGAGTGTTTGGAAGCTTGATACTCCCATATTTTTTACTAACATGAAACCTGCTTTCTGTTTATCAGTGATTTCCTGCTCCTACTGATTATCCCTTACAGGTGCTAAAAGCCTGATGTCATCAGCGTGCAAACTATGGCAACAGAATTCTGGGAAAATTAGCTTTTTGATTACTATTTCTGCCAAATCTGCACACACAGCAGCAGATTAATATTTGTGTGTGTCCTACTTAAAATAATTGTTGATATTTCTCAGTAACAAGAAGGGCTCTGCTGATTTAAAGGCACGTCCTGACAGGATGCTGGAGATGTTCCTCTTGCTGTTGTGGTGGGAATTTTTCTCCTGCTGATCCTAAAAGGAAAGATTTTGTGCCCAGGCAGGATTCCTGCCAGGGAATTTGGGGCCTGAATACCTCAGGAATACCACGGGAGAATCTTTCCTCCTGCCCTGAGGTTGCTCTGTGTGTTTTCTTCTGCAGACCACGGGGCTGGTTGAAAAATGGGAGTGGAAGAAAGAGGATGTGATCCTGCACGTGCTGCCCCTGCACCACGTCCACGGGGTGATCAATAAGCTGCTGTGCCCGCTGTGGGTGGGAGCCACGTGCGTCATGTTCCCGGAATTCAGCGCGGAGACGGTGAGCCCAGGGGGGTGCTGGGCTCTGACCCGCAGCCAGAGCAGCTCTGGGAATGTGTTCCTCAACAATTCCAGCCCCTTCAGCCCCTCTGTGTGTGGGTGTTGGTTGGGTGCTCGGCCCTCAGTGAGGGTGCTCTTCCAGAGAGTGCAGCTTGTGTAAATGTGATGTTGGAATGGGAATGCTGCACTGCTCCTCCCAGCCCTGGGCTGAGAGGTCTGCCTGGGGGTGGTTGGGCTCTTCTGTGCCCTCACCAAGAGCATTTCCATCCAGAATTAGGGTTGTTTTTTTTTTTTTTTAGTGCCAGGCAAGGCAGAAGTACTGGATTTTTTCTTGTGTGAGTGATGTGCTGCTGGTTGATTGTTTTAGTGACTTGCATTTCCCAGAATCTCAGAGAATCACTGAGATTGGAAAAGACCTCCAAGGTCACCAAGTGCACCCTGTGACCAATCCCCACCTTGTCACCCAGCCCATATCCATGGGAGCCCATATCCTTGGACATCTCCAGGGACAAGGGCTCCACCACCTCCCTGGGCAGCCCCTTCCAAATTCTCCCCTTCCAATCCTGCATCCTTAGTGTTTTGTATTGCATTACATGACAGGACACAACCTTTTGAGGTTTTTGCAGCCCGGGTAAGGGAAATCCTGGTTTTCCTCACTTGCATGGAAAGACAGCTCCTCCTCTGTGGAGAAACAAGAGTTAACAGAGCTGCTGGGTTGGACTCAGTGATGTGAGAGAGAGTTTGCAGATCCTTGAAGCTTTTAGGAGGGAAACCTTACTGGAATGATGCACTTACAGTGTTGTTTTCTGTCTGAGCCAGGAAACCCCAGTGCCAGCGTTCTGCTTCTCCTTTGTTCCCTGCAGCAGTGGAAAGAGAGGAAGGAAAGGGACAAGCAGCAGTGAAGGTGGAACAGGTTCTGCATTTCCCACCCCCTGGGAAATGACACACAGCCAGTGTCCTGTGCTTGCAGTGTCACAGTTAAGGGAGAGTTGAGTTTCCAGGTGCTGCTGCCACTTGGAACAGAGAGGAAACAGAAGTGTGTTGTCACTGCAGAATTCCCTGGGAAAGCCTGTGCTGGGTAACTGCCCGGGCTGCTCTCCCTGTTTGTGTTTATCCACATGCTGGGAAGGCTTGTCCCCTGGAAAGGACAAAGTGCACAGGTGTGGGGTACACCTGGAAGCCTCTGGCTGTGCTGCTGCCGGGTGAGGGCAGGCCCAGCTCCGAGCGACTGCAGGGCCTGCTGGTTCTTCATGGCTCATTTCTGCTTCTCAGAGCAGCAGCCACAGAAAATGCACACTTCCTTTTTTCTGTCAGGATGCCTCTGACACCTGAGCACTGATCCTTTTCGGGGGGACAGCCCCAGAGTCCCCGAGGGGCAGCTCTGCACTTCCAGAGTAAATTGGAAGGATGCTGTGGTAGAAGGCAGGAAGGTCCCCGGCTGCCATAGCCTGCGCTCTCACCCCAGTGCTCGCTGCCAAATTGTCTTCCCCGATTTTAGGGTGAGCCCAGAGGCTCGGGGTGCAGCAGGGCTGTGCCGGAGCAGCGCTGGAGGTGCCGGTGAGAGGCGGGGCCGGCGCTGAGGCGCTGGAGCAGAGCCTCTGGAGGGCGCGGTGCTCCACATCCTGTGCCACCGGTGATTGATGCTCCCCCGTACCCTCGTGTTCTCCTCTGCTCTCTCCCGACAGCTGCACATCAGGGAGCTGACGCTGAGGGATGGGGATCGGGATCGGGGGAGCAGGACCCCCCTCCTGCCTGCTCTGATCGAAGCTGTCCCAGATGTGACACCAGGGACACTCAGGGGCAGCGACCCTGGCGCTGAACTTGGGCAGGGAGGGTGGCACATGCCGGGCAGGGCTCTCAGGTGCAGGGGGCTCTGAAGGACAGCATTTGCTTCTCTGCTCTTTTTTATTCCCTTTATTTTTCCGAGGGCCTCCCCTGGGAGCTGCGAGTGGTTTGATCGACACTCCGAGGCGAGCACGGGAGGGTAAATAAGGCTTTCTCGTGGAGTTTATTGCAAGCTGCCTTTCAGTTCCACTCTATTTTCACCAGCTGTTTACAAAATGCCCTTTGCTACTGAAATCAGCTTTCAGCGAAGCAGCAGTGGAGGATTTTGCCAAAGGAACCCGAGTTTTGCCGTGTGCTTTTTTCCTTGGCTGCACCTTGAGAAAGCAGCCAATTATAGTGTGATATAAAGAAACTCGACTGGCAGCTAAAACACTTGACAGGCTGATCAAAACAAGGCGAGGAACTTACTCTCAACCTGCTGCAGACATATTTAGCCTTGAGTGATACTGGCAAAGGTTCAAGAGAAACCGCAGCAGCACGCCCGATGTGTGTTTGGTTTCTAATCACTAACACTTCATTATACAAAATAAATACTTTATTATTACAGTGTTTATTAAATTACATAATTTGCGGCGTGCCTTATAGTCGTGGATACAGATGGCAGTCTGGTTTTGGTGGTGGGAATAATGCTCTTTTTTTTCTTTCCCTGAGAAGACATTCCCAGCCCCAGACCACGGCTCGCTTGTCGTTCCCTGTGGTGCAGGGGTAGGAGGTGGCAGCTTTCAGACCTTTATGTCTGTTTTTGGGAGCTGTCCAAGGGAAGGTTAAAAATCAGGACTGTGGAGCAGCCCCAGTGTCCTGACCAACATCCTTCCTCTCGCTAAAACAGCATCTGATGTCTGTGGCTACTGCTGAGGCCACGAGGACTCATTAAAGTGTGCTGAGGTGCCTCAAGCGTGAAAGTTGCTGCATAAAATCAGATTCTTTTTATTAAATGAGGACATCCATTACTCTGCACTAGCTACTGTACATGTTATAATTCACTTTATAGCACCATCTGTTAAGACTGTCTTGCTTAAGCTTTTCGTAGCATTTTTTTATTGCAAGTTATTAAAAAATACGGCTGCATCTATTAATCATTTATTAATAAAGGGTTTATAAATGGACCCTTAGTTTCCAGAATTAGCCGACTCGTATGTGACGTGCTGAGCCCTCTGGTGCTCGTGCTCCTTGGGGTGCAGTGTCTCCACAGGGAGCCCTCCTGCTGCCTGGAGCCCGTGGGAGCAGCATCCAGTCTGTGCCTCTGGGACTGGGAATGGCAGGGGTGCCCAGGGGGGAGGCTCTTCAGCACAGGTGGGTGTGGAGCGGGCAGGAGAGCAGCAGTGAGCCCGAGGGGTGTTCTGCCAGCAGCTGTGTGGGGCATGGCTGGCTGTGATGTTACTGTTTTATTGTTTTATTGGTTTCCTAGAGTGAGAACTGGGAGGGCGGAAAGCTCTGGAGCCAGAGCATCCCTGTACGATCCTCCCTCCATAACCTGCTCCCAGGATGAGTTTACTCTTCAGCTGCTCTGTTCCTATTTGCATTTCTCACCTGCTGCTGACCTGTCCCAGATGCTGGAGTAGGAATTTCTTGTCCAGGAGTAGGGATTTTAAAGGTGCTGTGTTTGTGCAGATTGTGTGCACTTCGGTGGCCAGAGAAGAAGAGATGAGTGTCTCTGTTAAGGAAGGAGCTCAGTGTGAGCCTTCTCCTCCTGGCCAAGGCTCTGAGCATTGAGGTTTGCACTGAGCACCCTGTGGAGCATCCATTCCCAGTGACTCCCTCCCTCCATCTCCCTCCCTGCATCAGTTCAGGCACAGGCTGTGATGTGACTGTTGCTGCGTGGAAATGTCGCTGAGTCTGGAGAGACAGGCCCAGGGCACCTGAGTGTCCCCTGTGCTTGCTGTGACAGTCACACACTGGTGTCCCCATTCCTGACCAGGCACCCTTTGGAGCAAGCTGTGAGGTCAGTGTCTGCTTTGCAGGATCCTCTGCTGTGGTTTTTGTCCAGAGAGGACCCATTTTGGGCTTGAACAACAGGAAGAGCTTGTCTTTGCCTTGGATGCCCCTGATCTCTCCTTGAGGGGAAGATGCTCTAATGGCAAAAGGTTCCCCGTCAGCTCTCTGCATTGATAAACACGAGATCAGATCCTGGGAGGTCTTCCAGCCTTTTGTGCAGAGTGGGAATTAAGAGTATTGAAAAACCTGAAGGAAGAAACTTGCTCTGATGAGTGACGGGAGAGGCTTACGGCAGTCTCTGCTCGGGGTGACCCAGTTGTGGCGCGTGCTGGGCAGGTTTGAGCTGTGATGTGCTGCCTGGGCACTGACAGCCCTGGCTGTGCCCTGCAGCCCCTCCCATGATAAATATGCCAAGATGCAGATTTCCTGCCCTGCAGTTCCAAGAGCTGCAGTTTCAGTGCCAGCCTTGCTGCGTGTCTGACTTAAGGTGCTCCGAGGATCAAGCCCTCTAAAAACCATCCCCTGTTTTACAATGTCGCGCTCAAAGCCATCAAAATCATCTTCTTTGCACCCTTCTTTCTAGGGAAATAGGAGTCCTGTGTGCCCAAAGGTGGTGTGTGATTCGGGATGAGCTTTCCCTGACGTTCTGTCCCCCTTGGCACCTTTTCCCCGTGGTGGGAGGGAGCCACAGACCTGGCACAGGATGAGTGGGAGGCGTTGCTCCAGGGTCTCTGCAGCGTCGTCTGCTCACAGCCCTGAATTCCTGAAGGCCAGGAAAGCCTGTGCTGTGTCTGGGAGCAAACTTTGTCCTTGTCACTGGTGTTCTCAGTGCGAGCCAGGCTGGGCTGGGTGCTGGGGCTTTCTACCTTGGCTGGGCTGCACAGGGAGATCAGGGCTCGGCAGTCGCTGTTGCCTCCGGGAAGGAGAAGCGTGCACCGCACCGAGCTCTCCCCTGGATCTGTCACTTCTGCACACATCACTCTGGGCAGCTCTTTTGGTTTATTTTTAAAAGAAAAGCAAATCCAAGCAGAGGAGCCTGAGCTCCAATATCCAGGCACGCTGGGGATCGCGGCCTCCATCCAGTTTCAGCTGGTGAGAGGCTGAAAGTCTTTTCATCTGCTAATGGGAGGCTTCAGAGGAGTAATTTTATTTCAGACTCAAAGAGGAGTCGGCAGAGGGAGGAGCAGGTCACTGGTGAATGGATTATGTTTGATCACTTCTCACAGACCTGGCTTTAAAAAGTTAGAGGTTTTCTTTCCCATCTCCCCAGATCTGCCGTCTGTCCTCAGCATCTGTTCCCAAGTAATGGCTTTTGATGTGTGTGGGGAAATATAAAAAATGGAACCAGAGCCTGTCATATTTACTTATATTTCCAGGTCCCAGGGAAAGCACTTGCTCCTTTCAGTATGCCTCCAGCATAGGAAGGGTTTAAAAGCTTCAGCCTGGAATGCAGAGGAGCCATCAAACCGTGCTGATGAATAAATGATTAAAACCAGAGTCGCACAGAGCGCAAACAGTTTGGGGTTATAACAAACATGAGACGAAGCCACCGAGGGCCTGATTTCTCTTTGAAGAGAAGAATGTTTCTCTCTCTCTGCATATTGCTCTTGAAGTGTTGGAGGCTCAGTCCTCGGGAGAGAGCAGAGCTCTCCTTGGCGCTCTCCCATCTCATGTGCCCGTCTGCTTTTTTTGGGGATAATTTGGTGTTGGATGTGTGTGCGTGGTCCTGCAGTCCCCTCGCTGCTGAGCTACAGGAGCTTCCCACCCTTGTGTTTGGCACAGGATCTCACCAAACAAGCAGCTGGTTTGGCCACAGCCCTGTTGCTCCCACAGACATTCCGAAAATCACCGGCATCCCTTTTCCTCGACGGTGCTTCCCGCATGGCAGCGGTCGATGCTAAACACGGCCCCAGCTCCCCGAGTGAAAGGGAAGGAAAGGGCTGAGTGACCCTTGCATTAGAGAGATTGTTCTTTTTGAAAAGGTTTAAAAAGATTCAATTACAGCTGAAAATGGCACAATAATTTTAGAGAAGAGAGGAGTTGTTGTGTCTGTCAATAGAGGCAGCACCACAGGCTGCCTGTGATCCGTTTGTGGGCTGATGGAAAAATCCATGCTGATATTTGCTTCCTTTACAGCTTGCAGTTCTGGCTGGTTTTGGGAGTCTTACATCAGCCAAAATCTTACATGGTTTAGCATGTAACTGGGTTTGCCACCTTCTCTTCTCCTTTTGCATGAGCAGGTGCCCAGGTATTGGATTTTGGTGTTTCTGGCTGGTTCATGGCATTGCACATCTCCCTCTGCAAAGGGAAAAGTCATTCCCTTTCCTCTGTGCTCACATCTCTTCCTTCCAGTGATCTTAGCAGGTCTGGAGGCTGGTTGGGAAGTTTTCTGTATGGACTGGCCACCCTTTGGAGCAGCTTGTATGTTCCTCCATCCTCGTTCACCATCTGCGTGCTGGGAAAAATATGTGGGAAAAATCTCCCAGCTGTGCCTTGTTGCGCTTGTTTTGTACCCACTGGTGTCATTTTCTCCTTTTTTTTTCTTTAATGATGGCAAAATCCCACTGGCCAGTTCATGATATGCTTTTGAGCAGTGGGAGGGGAGGAAAATCAGGAATGTCATGCTGACAGGAAGGCTCTTGGGAACATTAGGTCTCCCATTTCTCTGCTGGCACAGGCAGCCCTGACCCGAAGCATTCCCTGCCATTATTGCTGGTGGGAAGCTGTTCCCACTCCTGCTTTCTTGCAGTGAGAAACTTTGTTTCTAGCCCTTGGTTGTCTTAAAAGGAATCTCAATCCCTCTCCTATTCCATCGGAGGGCTGCTGCTTCCCTTCTTTGCAGAGCCTGGCAGCCCTGGGGCACGGTGCCACGTTTGCTTCCCAAATCCATGGCTTTTTAAAAGCACTTGGAGGCCTGAGGTATCAGGTGAGCAAAACAAACAGAATTCGTGCACGGGGAATTAACGTGGTGACAGTGACATGTGAGATAGCACAGGGGGACATGGACTGTGGGATAGCACAGGGGACATGGATTGTGCTGCTCCAACCCTGGTGCTGTGGGAGGATGCTGGGTGCTGGAAGGACAACTCCTTGCACTGGGTTGATTGATTAGCCCCAGGTAACGAGGCTTTCCCAGATCCTTCTCTCCGAGTGTGGAGCTGTAGTTAGAAGCCAGGAATAGCTGTTCCAGCTGGCTGGGCAGTGCCCAGCCCTCTGGCCAGCTCAGGCTCTACAGAGTGCTCGGATCTGCCAGCTCTGTACCACGGCTTAGTTCTGCTAAAACACATGGGAAGGATCCAGATTTGGCTGAGCAGGAGCAGAGCAGGTGGAGAGGTTTGGCTGTCAGCAGCTCACCCCGGCAGCTGGTGGCACAAATCCAAAGGCAGCTGCTTATCCTCAGGACGGGGCTGTTGCTGGGCGAGCCAGACTGACACGGAAAAAGCTGCTCCTGTGGAGTGCAGGAGGGAGGATTTTATCTAAGGCAGGAGTTGAGCTGGCATGTGAGGACAGTGGACTGGGGTGCAAGAGAGACTTGCTCTGTATGGATAGGTTTTGGGGTTTTTTCAAATCCAAAATCACGTGACAAAAACTCCACTGTGTGGCCAGACTGGAAGTCTGCCTGGGCTCCCACAGCTGCTCGGGACTTGGGAAGGCAAAACAAACTCACACAGCAAGGACTGAACAACCCCTGAGCATCTGCTTCCCTTCAATCCCCTTGGCACTGCCCTGATCCCTGCTTGCCGTCACGCGCCCTTCCCTGCCCACAGCCACAGCTCGCAGGAGCACCAGGCCGAGGAGAGCAGATCCACTCAGCCCTGGCTTCGGAGAGATCCTTCTCCACCCTCCTGCCTAGAATGGGAAAGATATTGGGGGAAGAAGGGGCTGGGAGGAACATGGGAGAGGTCAGACCCCTCTAAGGGTAGTTTTACCTCGTCTCGCTGGTAGGGACCTTGCTGGTTGGTGGGTTTCTGCAGGGAGTGAAATGTTCCCTCTCTGGGCACGTCACCCACCAGTGCAGGGAGTCACATTCCAGCTGTGCTTTCCTTATCCCGGGGGATCTTGCAGTGCTCCCATCCCACCTCCCAGGGTGTCTGGTGGGTTTCCACCTTGCACCTTCCCCTCTCCTCACCGAGGGCCATCCCTGGGCTGGAGGCAGCGTGAGCTCCCTCCTTTTGGGTGGGATGGTGCCTTTGGGGACGTGTCCTGCTCTGTTATCAACACCCCCCCGGTGCTGGGAGGGTTTTTTAGGAGCTGATTGTTCTGGAGCGGTGGAGTGCGAGATGCGGGGGGGAGGCGGCGCAGCCAAGGAGAAAGGGATGAAACGGAGCCTGGGCGAGCAGAACGGAGGGAAGGGGCAGAGTGACAGCATGAAGGAGAATCCCTGGCTCACCTTCAATCAATCCCTGCCTCGCCTCGCTCGTGTGCAGCTGAGCGTGCGTGGGGAGCGCCGAGGCAGCGCTCGGTGTCAGGAGCTGTTAGGGAATACATTTGTCACCGGCGGGGCAGGGACCGGAGCGTGGGGACAGAGGTGCCGTCAGCAGGGCCTCTGATTTATTGATGGCTTTGGATCGCTCCTGCCTTGGGAAGAGCTTACCTGGGGGGGACAGGGGCGAGGTGTGGGAGGAACGGGCTCAGTTGTGACATTGATGGCTCTGACCCGTGGTTGGCTGCTCACGCCATGTCTTTGTCCACATCCCAGCAGAACTGCCTGCTGGAATTTGTCCCTGTTCATAGTTCCCACAGTTTAGCAGGAGTTGCAGCTGAAGAACATTATTCCCACATGGAACATTCCTCTCGGGAAGAGTGTGGTGGGGGTCGTGGCCCTCCTGAAGAGCTGCTGTCTGCTGCTGCTTTACCTGTGGGTTCTGACAGCTCCTCTGAGCTCTCTGCACCTCACCATTTTCAGTCTCACTCCCAGTTCCAGTGCATGCTCCTCCTCTTCCCAGCTTTACCCTCTGGATCAGAGTCCGTGGGCTCCAACCCATGTGTTGTGTATCAGGTGTGGGCTGTATCTTTCCAAAGAAGAGCTCCCATGCTTTGGAACACTGGTGGCTTTGTGCAGCCTTTGAAGAGCTGTGCTTGACAAGGGAATGAACTGATTCTGCCACGAGCTTCCATCTTCGTGAGCAAACTCTTGGCTGCAGCATGACAGGACTCAAAAATGCCATTTCCATCATCTCATGAGTGTGCTGGTGGGTGGGGGATCCACTGGTGGGATGAGAGATGAACGTTGTGCTTTGGGAAATAAGGGCGTGATGAAAGTTGGGAACTCGTTCTGGACAGGGATGAGGGGCACACAAGAGCTTCCAGCTGTACTGCCAAGAAATCTTAGATAGCCAAGGTGTATTTTTATCCACGTGTGTTCCCTTCCTTCCTAGGTGTGGAAGAAGCTCCTGAGCTCCGAAGCTCCCCGTGTCAGTGTGTTCATGGCAGTGCCCACCATCTATGCCAAGCTGATGGAATATTACGACGAGCATTTCACCCAGCCCCAAGTGCAGGATTTCGTGCGTGCCTTTTGCCAGGAGAACATCAGGTGGGTGAGCCATGGATTTTCCCTTCAGCATCACCCCTTTCAGTGCTGGCTGTTGTGCTTTGGTGTCTCTTTGACAGGAGCAAGGGTGACATTATTTAATTATGAGCCACTCTTGCATGGGAAAGCCAGCAGGGGCTTGTTCCGTGTGTCACCCTGTGTAACACATGGCTGAGGACTCTGTCCTGCAGCCCAGGCTTGTGATGCCTTAAATGGCTACCTAGAAACAGAGACTAGACAGGAATAAAGGAATAAAGGAGATTTATTTGAAAGGCCTTCAGAGATCACACTCTGGGCTCCAGAGGCTCCTGCCTCAGTGCATCCCAAAATGGACAATGACAGCTCCCGAGTTCTTCCCACTTTGATATCAAGCAGAAGCCAGGCAAGGATGGAATTTGCCCAAGCTTGCCCCCCTCTCCCCAAGATGAAGGTTTGCAGTTGTTGGGCCCAGGAGGGTCTGGGTGTCCTTGGAGAGTGAGCTGGAGAGGCTTTGTTATGTCAGTGTGAGCATGAGAGAACAGCACTGAACGAGCTCCAGGGACCTGCAGAGTCACACTGGGCACTGCAGGGCTGGGAACAGAGAAAAGTTAAAACCTAAGGCATCACTTGTACTCCAGGATCTCTTTTAAGAGGCTGTCCTGGTTAACTTAAACCCCATATCAGGCAGAGAGTGTGAGGGACATCTTTGATACTGCTCAAAAACCTTCTGGGGCTTCAGGTTTTACGTAGAGCTTTTTGCACCTCTGGGTCAGGCTGCAAATTCCCTGGAGCAAAGGTGATCTTGGATACTCTCTTACCTGGGCTTTCCCTGTGCAGGTTAATGGTGTCAGGCTCAGCAGCCCTGCCCGTGCCTGTCCTGGAGAAGTGGAAGAGCATCACGGGGCACACCTTGCTGGAGAGGTACGGCATGACTGAGATTGGGATGGCGCTTTCTAACCCTTTGCATGGAGTCCGTGTCCCAGGTAGGAGTCTCCAGAGGGTGGCCCCTGTTTGGAGGCATTGGGAAGTGGCCTGGGGTTTGCTCTGCACATCAGTGAGGAGAGGCCACGATAGGAATGAGGATGCTGGGAATTGGCACTGGGAAGCCAGGATGTGGATGTGTGGGAAGTGCCTGCAGAGCTTCCCGGGGATCAGAGCTGCGTGTGCAGAGCTGGCAGTGCTGCCCGCTGGCCTGGCCAGGCTGGCACACTCCACACTGATGCTTTATTCCTTCCAAAATCTCAGTCAACTGAAGCTGCCTGGAGTTGTGTTTCTGGGTGGTGTCACACAGGATTCTCCCCACAGCAGTGCTTGTCCAACCCATCAGTGCTGAACACTTAAAATAGGGCGTCTGCTCGCTCTTATTTTAGTGCGTATTTCTTGCCCCTTCAGGAATGCAAAATTGTCACACCTCCCTGTACGCTCTGGGCCTGTTCTCTCCTTGTCTTCCCCCCCTTCTCTGAGCTACACTTTGCGATTCCTCTCCATAGCTGTACTTTCTGGAACCTAGAAATAAATCGATCTGAGACATTGCAAATATAAAATGCCCCCACTCTCCCTGTGGTTGGAGCGTGGCCATCTGTGTGCCCACCCTGTGCCACCTGCCTCCCCACAGGCTGTCTCTGCAGGCATGGCACCATATGCAGCCTCCTGGGGAACTGGTGTTACCCCAGGGGGGTGTCCTGGGTGTCTCAGCTTCCCACAGCACCCCAATCCCATGGGATGCAGAAGCTGGGTCCCACAGGGGTCACGCAGGGAGAGGAGAAGCCAAAACTCCTCCTCATTGACTCCTCAGCCTGAGAACAGCTTGAAACACAAACTCTGTTTTACTTTTGCAGGGTAGCTGTCATTCCCTCACCCCACCTCAGCCAGTTTTATCTTCCTCCAGAAGCCCCATCCCTGCAGGCAGGCAAAACAAGACTCCCCTCTGCAGGAGCTGGGGCTGTGTGTGAGCCCCACACCCCGGGGTGACAGGGCAGGGATCATTTCACCTCTGGCCTCCTTATATTTGCTTTTTATTGATTTTCATGAGGGAAAATGAGTGCAGACTCCAGAAATTTCCCAGGGGACTAAAAGAGAAAAGAAATAAGACTGAAAGTAGCATGGCAGTGCAGAAGGTGGCACCCAGAAGGGCAGCTCCTGCCCCAGAGCTGGTGGCCGTGCTCCTGAGGCATCATCCCTGTGGATCCTGGGGTCTGCAGGGGACCTGGGGACAAATCCTCTTGTGCAGCCAGAGCAGAGGGGCTGGGGATTGTCACTCCAGCCCCATCCAGGGGCTCCTGCAGCCCCAAGAGGAGAGAGAAGTGTCTCACAAAGGTGGGGATCAGCAAGAGACCTTACAGAAAGGAGGCTATAATTGAATAGGTTTGATTAATTTATTTCAGGAAGTGTCAGCTGGGAAGCAGATGGGTGAAGCTGAGGCATAATTTGCTGGAGCTGTGAAAAAGCTTTTGATCTAGTGCCCTGTTAAGAGGTCACCAGGTACCAAGAGCATCCCAGAGTCAGCTGAAGGTGGGCTGGGAACAGGGAACATCTGCCAGAGGATGTCTCCTGCAGTGGGTGTAGTACACATCCTTCTCTACTGCTTTGACCTGTTGGAGTGAGCCCAGAGGAGGCACCAGGGTGATCAGAGGGATGGAGCAGCTCTGCTGAGAGAGTTGGGATTGTTCAGCCTGGAGAAGAGAAGCTTTGGGGTGACCTAATTTCTGAAAGGGAGATGGAGACAGACTTTGGAGGAGGGCCTGGAGTGACAGGACAAGGAGGCACAGCTTCACACTTAACTTTAGGTTTAGATTAGATATTAGTAAGAAATTCCTGGCTGTGAGGGTGGGCAGGCCCTGGCACAGGGTGCCCAGAGAAGCTGTGGCTGGCCCTGGATCCCTGGCAGTGCCCAAGGCCAGGCTGGACAGGGCTTGCAGCACCCTGGGATAGTGGAAGGTGTCCCTGTCCATGCAGAGGTGGGGAATGAAATGAGCTTTAAGGTCCCTTCCAACCATTCTGTGATTCATGAGCCTCTGAGGAGAGATCCTGGGGCTTCCCTTGCCCGCTTCCAGACACTTGGTGTGCCAGGGGAAAGGTCAAGTCCTTGGACCCTGCCCACCCTGCCCGTGTCCCCACCAGTGTGTCCCCACTCTCCACCCCCAGCATGGGTCTGAAGGGGCAGGGATGGAGGTGTGGGAGCTTTAATTTCCAGAAGCAGCAAAGATGAAAGATTTGAAAGATAAATGTTTGCTTGTATATGGTTAAAACCCTGCTTAAAATGCCTCTGTTTTCACCAGCTCTCATTCTAATCCCCCCTGGTGCTGTTACTGTGAAGGGAGATGAATAATTCATGGCCGGAGAATGCCTCACTGGGCCTAATCACCACTTTAATTGGAGGTTTAGATCAGAGGCAGCTAATAGCTGCTACAGCGGGGACTCCGTGTATTGTTGACAGTGAGATCCTTGGGTGCCTTATCGTTGGCCTGTTCCAATCCTCCCGGGACACCACGGCTCAGAACAGCACCGAGCTACCCAGATACCGAAGGACACAGAGCACGGGGCCAATTAAATTTATCTGGGAAGAGCTGACAACTTTTTCAAACGGAGGAGAACGGGTGAGAGAAGGACGGTGTCACCCCCTCCCGCGTGCCAGGCGCCAGCATTGCTTAACATCCTGCAAATTGGAGGGATGGAGAGGGGAAGGAGCAGGGATTTCTCCTCATTTTCCCCTCAGGATTGTGGCTGGGGACAAGAGGAGGCCAGTGCAGAGCATTGATCCCCTTCTGATCACCCCAGTTGTGGCTCAGTGAAGGCAGAGCCTCCGGGGCTGTTCTTTTGGGAATGGGCCCAGGTTCCTGCCGACCTGCTGGAGTTGGCACAGGGTGTGTTTTGACACGGTGGATGGGGCTGGGAAGCTCCAGTCATTGTTTTTGCACTAATTCTATGAATCCTGTCAGGTTTCATAGAGCTCTAATCAATGGTAGGAGCTTTTCCAGCCTTTACAGATGTTGATTTCAAAGTTTGTCATTTTTATTAAATACCAGAAAAGCTGCTCCAGACAGGAACATAAGGAAGCAGCTGCCCACCAGGGACTTGTTTTACATGCTGGTTTTATTTTAGCCAAGTAGGAGAGGCATTGGTGGGGCTGTGTCAGTAACTGTGATCTGAAATGCTGTGTGGAGAACACGTCACCTCCTCTGTGCCTTTGGGTGTACCAGCACCCTGCTGATCCTTGCTGTCTCACTCCCAAGGGCTGGCACCAGCAGTGGGCACTAATCCCCGAGTCCTGCTGCCCATGAATCACTGCCCATTTCCATGTTGAGGTCAGCAGCTTGCATCCAGGGAAGAAGAATCTTCCAGGAAGGCATCAGGCTGATCTCGATTTGAAAAATCCCAAGTCTGTGAGAGCTTCTGGCAGTTCCTTGCATTGGTTTCTGCTCCCTCCATGAGCTTCCCAGAGCTGACTCTGTGGTGCCTGCCCACAAACGTGCCGTGACTGGAGTCTGTTCACACACGGTGTTTCTCACCCTGGAGAAACCATTCCCACAGAAGCCTGGAGAGGGTGGCTCCAGCAACCTTCCATGCAACACTGAGGGTGTTTTCCGTGACTTGTTACTCACTTTGAGGCCTCTTGGAGGCTCCCATGGCAGGTGCAAGATTGTTTATAACACATATGGTGTGATTTTTAGGGTTGGCCTGCGCAGAGCCACGAGCTGGACTTGATGATCCTTGTGGGATCCAACTTCTGTGATTCTGTGATTCCATAAATACCTCGACATGGTACCTTGGGGCACTTCTGGCTCGTGGCTCCCTCCTTCCCCTGCTGCAACCCTCTGAGTCCTGGCAGTGTCTGGCCTGGAGGTGGGAGCAGCCCAGGGGTGCTGGTGGTGAGGGAAGGAAATGGCTGTGCTGGCTGACCAGAATGCCAAAGGCAGAGAGCAGACACGGATCACGGAGCTGCCACGTCGCTTTGTGTTTATTTCCAGCCAGATTTGCTAATTGTTCAGGTAGTTTTGCTGCAATAAAATCTCACTCCCTCATAGCCCATCTGCTCTTGGCCGATCCTGCAGGGATGCCATAAATCTGGGCTACGACGACATATCCATTTCCATGGCAACTGACCAATGTAGCAGACAAAATCATGATGTCACGGATAGCAAATCTCCAGGGCTTCAACGGGAGAATGAGAGCAGGACAGCGAAAATGCCACTTGAAGCCAAATGCCTGAAATACAAGCGACAAGAGGAAGACAGGGCTGAGCTCCAGGTCCTGCACTCCCTGCCCAAGGGAATTCCCAGTGTCAAGGTGATCCTGGCAGACCTGGAATACATCAACTGGAGGCACTCCAGGGGGAAAAATTGATCAGTCTTTAAAATAAAGCACGGTTACCAATTTATAGAATCACAGAATGGTTTGGTTTGGAAGGGATCTTAAAGCTCATCTTGTTCTGTCCCCCCTGCCATGGCAGGGACTCCTTCCACTATCCCAGGTTGCTCCAAGTCCCATCCAGCCTGGCCTTGGGCACTGCCAGGAATCCAGGGGCAGCCACAGCTCCTCTGGACACCCTGTGCCAGGGCCTGCCCACCCTCACAGGGAAGGATTTCTCCCCAATATCCCATCTAACGCTACCCCCTGATAGTGGGAAGCCATTCCCCTTGTCCTGGCATTCTGGGCCCTTGTGAAAAGTCCTTTTCCAATGGAAACTCAGTCCTGTGCAGTCCTGCTGAGCCACAGGTTGCTGTGAGCTGCTGTCCCTCTCCCTGCTCCCAGGGGACGAAGGTCACAGGCCCCATTCTGCCACAGGAGCAGTCTCGTGGCACTGAGATGCCGAGTGAGACCTGCTGGGGCAGCAGCTGCCCATCCCACAGGTCACAGGAGCAGAGCTGCCCTCTCTGCTGAGCTTTCAGGTGCTCCCCAGGAAGAACAGGCACTAAACCAGGGGGTGGGAAAGCTGCAGGTTGGGGAGCTCTGGGTCACAGGTCCAGCTTGGAGCTCGACAGTGGTCGTTGTGACACTGTGTCAGCATCTTGGCTTTGAAATTGAAACCTGTGGAAGAATGGGGTGGTTTTGATCCCTGCTTTTCTCCTGTGATGTTTTCTATCCAGTGTATTGATGTCTCCTAAAAGTGAGATAATCCCTGGCAATTCTCAGCTGTTAAGCCTTTGCCTCCCCTGTCAGGTGCGGGCTGCAGAGGAGCAGAGTAATCGCTGTGCTCTCTCTTTTCACGGCTTTGTGCAGGTTTTGTGGTGCCTTTCTTTTTTTCATTTTTTTAAAAAGAAAAAAAGAAACAGCTTCATTCCTGAGCTCTGAAGCTGTGCTGATCTCTTCAAAGAGTGGCCAGGAGAGTCTTTTCAGGGCTGGAGACACGTTTGTTTTCCAAAGCATTCCCAGCACTGCCTCACTCTGCGAAGGCGGCGCCGTGCTGACATTTCCACATGGACTCACGGTGGAATCAACACCTTCCTGAAGGGACCTCCACCTCCTAGGAGGTTCTTTAGTGCCAGCACAGCCTGCAGCTGCCACTGACAGACGAGCAGCTGCTCTTTTGCAGCCCCGATTCTGTGGTTTCCCGGAGGCTGGGCGCCGTTTCCATGCTGTTCTCCCCCGCAGGTTCCGTGGGCACCCCGCTGCCCGGCGTGGAGGTGCGCATCGCCAGCGAGACCCTGCGGGATGGGACTCGCTCCTACACCATCCACGCTCAGGGGGATGAAAACAGCACCCAGGTAACTGCTCAGCCGTCTTCTCTGCTGCTTCCCTCTGAAAGGGAAAGTTCTCTTCATTCAGGGAAAGTTGTCTCCTTCCCAGCCCTCTGAAAGCCCAAGGACTGAGGCTTGCACTGCTCTAATTCCCAGGAACTCTCTAACACTGAGTTTCTTGTACTTTTTTTGTGGGTCCCTATGGCTGTGGTACTTTATGGACTGCACAAGTGCTGTCCATACAATCATGGGATGGTTTGGGTTGGGAGGGACCTTAAAGCACATCCAGTCCCACCCCCTCGCCATGGGCAGGGATACTTCCACTGTCCCAGGTTGCTCCAAGCCCTGTCCAGTCTGGCCTTGGGCACTGCCAGGGATACAGGGGCAGCCATAGCTTCTCTGGGCACCCTGTGCCAGGGCCTCACCACCCTCCCAGCCAGGAATTCCTTCCCAATATCTAATCTAAACCTACTCTATTTCATTCTGAAGACCAGGTCTAGTAGAAGATCCCTGCCTGTGGAATGAGATGAGCTTTAAGGTCCTTCCCAACCCAACCTTTCCATGATTCTGTGGTTGGAAGGGCAGGCCTGGCCTTGGGGGTTGCACTCATTTTGGACCAGCACTGGGGGAAACCCATCAGGTTTCCCATGGAAGTCCAGCTGCATTCCAAGCTCCACATACCTGCCCCTGCAGATATCTGGGATGGGGAAGTGTAATTTACCCCTGTGCTGGGGTGCTGAGCGTTCCCTGCTGCAGCCACAGCCCCAGCCCAAGGTCCAGGCTGGCTCTTCCCACAGAAGTGGCTGGGCAGGGTCTGCATTCCCACCACCTCCCCTCCACACCCTCACTGTGTCTGGGCTTGGCTGAGCAGATCAATGCTGTGTGTGAGAGAAGTGACCCCAGCAGTGACACTGCCTGGGTGGGACATGGGCAGGCATGAGATTCAACCTGAAATCAGTTCCTTCCCTCATTCCCCTGGGAAGTGGCTTCTCATCCAGCCACCTGCATGCTGAGGGTTTGGAAGGAGCTTCCCGGGCTGTGCCAGAGACACTGCTGGTGTGATCACTGCTCAGAGGCTCAAGAAAACCTTCTTTTTGTCTGAATTATCTGGTGGCAGGTGGAGGAGCCAGCAGGACCACGGGCAGCCCCGTGGGTGGGTTGTGCTCGGGTTGTGCTCTGTGTTCCGATGCTGTAAGAGCTGGAACCACCCCAGACATGTAAAACAGCCCAGGGGACAGCTGAGAGGATCCATGGATTGTGGCTTTTATTTAAAAAAACCCTCTTTCCTGCTCCTTCCTCTGTGTCACTGCTGTGGCGTGGCTGAGCAGTGGGCAAAGCAGGACACTCCCCATGTCCTGGTTTTGTCACTTCTTGGATGAGTGTTACGTTTCACAGGTTTGTCCTCTGATCCCAGAATTTGCTCTTGGTCTTTTGTTCCCCACGTGTGTGGAACTGAGACGTGAAATATAACGTGTCCCTTTTAATAATGATCCTATAATGCTTTTTTCCCCTCAGGGATCCCTGGATGCTTTACAAATTAGGTCTCAGACACGAGAATCCCCAAAGTGCAGCTACTTCCAGGATGAAATGTGGATGTTTTTCTACTGAATTATGAGAGGAAAAAATAGGGAATGTTATTTTTTCTGCTCAGTACTCCTTCCCCTTCCTTCTCATTGCACTGAGTGACCGGAGAAGGGGAGCCCAGATGATCTGTATCTGGTGCTGGGAGCCCACCACCCCCTCAGGGCTTCACAGAGCTGGGATTCACATAACTCTTCTCTTTCCTCTGGCTCCAGGCTGCTCGGGCTTATTTTGGGGGCAGAGGAATCGCCCTTTATCCTGGTGGTTTCTCACAGGCACCCTGCAGCCCCCAGGGTGGGTGGCTGAGGTCCCTCCCCACAGCTCACAAATCTTCCAGGAGCTCCCACCAGTGCTGCCCCTGGCTCCCTGCCCCTTGCTGATGGTTGCTTTCCGTCAGGCTCTCCCTTGGGGCCCTTTTGGATGTTCTGGTGAATTCTCAAGTCATCAGGTGGGGAGGATGTGGGGAGGTGGTAATTTGCCTCTGGGCACTGGCTCATGGGTTGGTCCCTCTCCGAAAAGCTGTCCCCATCTCACCCAGCATTCCTCTAGGCTCAGCTTAACTGGGAGTTTCTTCAGGCTGGAGCGAGAGCAATGGTCCCATCTGTTCAGGCCACCCTAGGAGAGAGTGGCTGGCTGGGTACCTCCAGGACGTCCTCGACGTTTCCAGGAGCAGAGCAGAGCCAGCTGCCTCTGTCCCTGGGACTGTCACAAGGTGGGAAAAACAGTCCCTGCTCCCAGCGTGTGTTGGCACAGACGGAGGCGTGGAGGTGCCAGAAGTTTGGGTTTTATATGCCCTGGGTATGGAGTGTGACTTTCCCTGGCGTGAGCGCGCGGGCAGGCAGGTGGCAGCCGTGGTGACAACACCTCTGCTCCCAGGGATGCTGGAATTCCAGTGCCTCACACCTGCGGTCCCAGGCAGAGCCTCACCTGCTCAGTGCCTGCCCTAGACGCTGCTGCTGGCACTGTGTGCATCATGCTTGGTTAATAATTCATGTCAGGAGAGACAACGTCAGTGGAATTTATTTAAAACAAGGCGGATCTGACAGTCCGAGCGCTCATCACGCTCCAGCAGTCCGAGAAAGGCCTGGCTTTGTTTAAACCAGCTCCGTGGCAGCTCCTGGGGCTGTCCCAGGGATGGGAAGAGCTGGTTGGTGTCACCCAACCTGTGCCACCATGGCCTTTTCCTTGCCTCCTCCTTCCTCGCCTCCCTCCCAGGAGGGCTCTGAGCCTTAGCGTGGTTGAGGGCTGGAGGAGACTGAGGGGAGACCTCAGGGGTCTTCAGCATTCTTGTGAGGGGCAGCAGAGGGGCAGGTACCCATCTCTTCCCTCTGGTGACCAGTGACAGGACCCCAGGGAGTGGCTGGAGCTGTGTCAGGGGAGGTTTAGGTTGGATATCAGGAAAAGGTTCTTCCCCCAGAGGCTGGGCACTGCCCAGGGAACGGGCATGGCCCTGGGGCTGCCAGAGCTCCAGGAGCATTTGGACAATGCTCTCAGGGACAGGGTGGGATTGTTGGGGTGTCTGTGCAGAGCCAGGGGTTGGATCGATGATCCCTATGGGTCCCTTCCAGCTCAGGCTATTCTGTGATTCCACGATTCGAGCACCATGGGGCTGATCCGGGGGGATGCTGAGCGCCCCGGCAGGCTCTGAACCATCTCTCCTCCCCGGGCTCCTGCGAGCAGGTGATCTCTGCGCCGGGGCTGAGGCATTGTCGGGGCAATCTGCGAGGCGTTCACACCTCGGCTGTGCCTGCAGAGCCCTCCCGACAGCGAGCAGAGAGCGCTGCCTTTGCCAAGGGAATTGTGTGCGGAGCCTCGCAAGGTCAGCGCCTTCCCCGCTCGCGTTGGGCTGGGTTCTGCCTCCTGCCCCCAGCACAGCAGGCGTTCTCCGAGCTGCTCCTTCCCCACTAACACCGTCTCTCCCGTTAGCCTGCGCCGTCGCTCCCTTTCCTTTCGTGCCCTTTGGACACGTGCGATCCAAACAGGAGCAGTGGAGGAGGAGGAGGAGGAGGAGGGGGAGGAAGCGTGTGGGTGGCAGGAGCTGTCATTTGGGGAGTGTTCCTGCTCTGCCATCCGGTAAAACTGCCTGAGCCTGCAGCAGGGGACCGCTGTAATTTGCAAAGCTGGTTCCTGGCACGCCCCGAAGATCAATAATCTACTTAGCTGAAAGTTTGCTGGATCTCTGTTCTTCCCTGCATTTTCTCCCGTCTCTTGATTGTAGTGCTGGATTCCCTTCCCGCTCCAGCCCTTCCGTCTCCTCGCATCTCAGGAGCCCTGTGCTCTGTCCATCCCTTTCGCTCGGGTTTCCAGCCGCTCTTGTGCTGCTTCCTCCGGGTGTTGTGCACCTGGCGCTGGTTCCCGGAGCTGACACGGAGCCGCGGGGCTCGGGCTGGCACCGGCACTGCCAGCACCCGGCCGAGGCGCTCCGGCTCCACTCCCTGCTCCGTCTGTCGAGCAGAGGATGCTCAGCAGCCTGGGGACACCTGTGACAGGAGGTGACAGTCCCATGGGAGCCACCCGCGCTGACCTCCTGCCTGTGCAGTGCGGGGACGCAGAGATGCTGGGAGGAATGCTTCTCCTCCCGCACATCCCTGGGGAGCGGAGGGGTGGCCGTGGGTGTCGGGGACCTTTTATTTCCAAGCTTTGCCTGCTTGGAGTCATCCCACGTCCTGCTCCTGGAGCCGCTGGCATCCAAAGCAGTTCCTCAGCTTTTCCCCGTCCTCCCTGCTGAGCCCTTCTGACCGCTCAGCCTCAGTTATCCTTACCCACAGCCCCGAGTGCTTCTCCCCATGGGGTTTTTTCCCCCTGAATTTTTGGCAGCTCTCCCCGTGGCTGTGGCACCCAGGAAAGGGTTACAGCTCCCCAACTCTGAACGTTTCAGTTTGCTTTGTTCAGTGCAATGCATATTTCATACGCTCAGCTTCCCAGCTGGCAGAGGCCTGGAAACCCTGCAAGCTGTCGGGTATTGTCTCTCTCCTTCTTTACTTGTTTGTTTGTTGGGTTTTTTGGGTTGTCATTTTTGTTGAATTTCTCTCTTTTTTTTTTTTTCCATCTTTCCCAAATTGCTCTCTCTCACGAAAGCCCAACCCCGGTGCTGACAATGGGGGGCTATCAATAGCTAAATGGCTTCACAGCTGTAGCCAAGGCACGGCTGTAGCCAGGGCTTTTATGGCGAGCAATTTCCTCGTGCCGAGGCTGCGGAGGGAGCGTGGGGACGGATGGGTTGCAAGAGCTGGCAGCAGGAGGACGTTGTGCCAGGGGCTTCCCCCCCTTCCAAAGGTTGTAATTATCTCGTTGTTTATCCATATGCAAGCTGTCGTCCTGGACGGGAACCGGCTCGGCTGTGGCCGTCCCTCCCGAAAGCCACCAGCATCTCTGTCCCCTCCTCCCCGTGCCCCCCCCGTGTCTGTGCCATCTGCTCACAGCTTGCTGCTGGTCGCCAGCACCTCGGCGGGGCTGCGGGGCCGGGGGCAGCTGGCACCGTCACCCGTGGTGCTGACTGCAGCTCCTGGCCGTTGATGTCCCTCTGGAGGGGACCAGGAGCTCACTCGTGTTCATCCCAGATCCCTGGAGAACCCACGGGGAGGTGCCCAGGGAGCTGCCAGGGCTGTCTTGGAGGACTGGGCACCGCCAGGGCTGCTGCCCGTGGGTGGTGTGGGCCTGGGTGCTTGGCACATGTATCCCTGTGGGGTTCTCCTCATCCATCCATGCCATTTTTGCTTCATGGCATTTGGTGTGACTGTACCTGGCTCTTCTCCGGAGGCTGGGTGCAGGCAGGATGTGATCACCTGGCCTGGGCAGTCCTGTCTGGACTTGGGTTGTTCCTTCCCTATCCCGTTCAGACCTCAGCCTAAACCAATTCATTCTTTGTGCTCAGTGCTCCTGAGCTTCCAGAGCTGTTCTCCTCCAGTTTTTCACCGGTTTTCTTGTCCCTGCTCCATCCCACCCTCATCTATTGGAACCTCGGTGGTGAACTTTACCTCCAGCTTCCCATTTCCATCTCTCACGAGCAGCTTTTCCTCAGCTCCGTGATCTCGTCCATCAGGCAGTGTGGGCAATGTGTTGTTGAAGTCTGGATTAGATCTGCAGCTTTTCTTCTATCTGCAACCCCAGCCCTCAGGATTTCTGGCACGATCCACCTTTGGTAAAACCACTCTGCATTTATTCCCATTTTCCATGTGCCTCAGCTTCTTCCAAAACCTCCTTCCAAAGCCCCTGCAGTGCTGGACACTGCACTTGTGTGTGTTCCAGTTATCATTTTTGTTTCCCCATATTTCTCTCATCTCCTCAGGATCCTGTTTTGTGTCTTGCCCAAGCAATTCAAGAGTCTCCACTTTGTTGCCCAGGCTGCTTTTGTTCCTGTATAAACATTTTAACTGCTTCTCATTGATCAAATCCAGTTCCTTACTCAACCCGGGCATTGATTCCATTCTCAGATGTATTTATATCTCCTTCCTCCTTTCTGTCTGCCCTCTGATTTTTTTTTTTTTTAATTTGTGGCCATAGCTCTGTTTTATTTCTTCCTGGTAGTAGGAGTGGAGGCAGAGGTTACAGTAGCATCACATCCCCTTGTTTCTCAGCTGAAAACTCTTTTCATCACAGGGGCAGGATGAGAATAATTCCAGGAGTATTCTTCCTTGCACATGGAAGTTGAATCCATCTGTCAAGAAGAACAATCTCTCCACAAGTGCTTCCTTTGAGCTCACCTTTGTCACAGCACCCTCAGGATCTCTGCTAATCTCTTCATTGTTGGTTTGTTCTTCCATAGAATCCCAGGCTGGTTTGGGTTGGAAGGATGAAGCGTTCCTCCTTCCATGGGCAGGGACACCTTCCACTAGAATATTGCTCTTTGTAGCTGAGGGAAGCTTTGGGATGTTTGTGGCAGAGCCCTGGGCATGGTGGGGAGGTGCTGAAGGAAGAGGAGCAGCCTCTGTCCCAGAGTTCTTGCAGCCAAGGGGAGCAGGGGCTGGCTCAGCATGGGAAGCACTTAGAGGCTGTGGGGCAGCATGTGTGCAGCCACAGCTCATCACAGCCTCCCCAGCTCCACCTTTAGGGCAGGCTGATGGAAACCAAACCAAAGGTGGGCCACTCACTGAGTCCTTGCCTGATCCTCTGCCTGCCCCGGGCCTGGAATAGGCATGAGGGCACATCAGGAGCCTTCCCCTAACGAGGAGAGCCGGGGGAGTGGGAGATGTGCTGACATCTCGCCTCGTTTATTATCCCGAGAAGCCTGCAAACGAGAGGGATGAGAACAGCAGCGTGGAGAGCTGTTGGCATCTCTGCAATAGCATTACACATTTAATTTATGGTGTTAATACAGATCAAGAAGTTTTGTGTCCATGGAACAACTGCAGGGAGGACTGACCTTTCCCAAACTTGGCTTGTTTTCTGTCGTGCTTTTGGGATCGTCTGGAGCTAATCAGGCTGGTAACTGAAAAAAATCAGTATTGCCTAAAAATATAGACAATCACTTTTGTTTTCAGTGGAGCAATATTTGCTGTAAGTAGAGGGTTGGGTTGTTTGAAAATAAGTTTCAGTGTTCCAGCTCCACTGTGCACCAGCCTTGCTTTTAAATTTATAACTCTCCAAAATGAAAAGTAAATGGATTGTGTTATTCCCAGCCCTTTTATAAAAGTTAACATTGCAAAAACAGATGTGAAATGTGGCCTCGCAGATTACAGCCTGAGCTTGGGGTTTTTAGGTTGGGGTTTTATTTTTTCCTTACTCTCTCTGTGCTGTGTCCCCGAGGAGCAGAAATCTGCCTTTTTCCAGCAGGAGGAAAATTGTTCCGTGCCTAAATTGCCTCCTGCCAGGCTTGTGTGGATGCTGCAGGACACGGAGCTCCGAGGAACGATAATGCCTTTACAATAACAGGCAACTTAGCAGGGAATTTTTAATTAGGAATGTGCAGGAAAGTTCAGATTGCCTGGGAATTCAGTAATGCTCTAGAAAACCTCCCAGTCCTAGGACATCCATTCCAGTATGGCCCTGGGAGACAGTGATTAAAGGCACTGGCAAGCAGGTTGTTGTCTCCAGGTTCCTTTAGGAGGCAGGTGAGAGTGTCCTCACCTCCCACACCAGGCCTGCACGTGGTGTGAGCTGGAAAAGCAGAATCTGGAGCTGCCCAGCTCTCTCCAGGTGAGATGCTGTGTTCAGCCTGGAGAAAAGGAGGCGCAGGGGGGACCTTGTGGCTCTGCACAACTCCCTGACAGGAGGGAGCAGCCGGGGGGGGTCAGGCTCTGCTCCCAGGGAACAGGGACAGGAGGAGAGGGAACAGCCTCAGGCTGGGCCAGGGGAGGCTCAGCTTGGACAGCAGCAGGAATTTCCCCATGGAAAGGGTGCTCAGGAGCTGCCCAGGGAGGTTTGGAGTGCTCATCCCTGGAGGTGGCACTCAGAGCTCTGGGCTGGGGACAAGGTGGGGATGGGGCACAGCTTGGACTCGATGATCCTGGAGCTCTTTTCCCACCTCAGTGATCCTGGGATTCTGGGACAAGGCTCTGGGCCACCAAAGCCTTGAGGGGGTGATTGAGGGGACAGGGAAGTGTCTGGAGGTGCTGGTGGCAGTTAAGCTCCAGCAGAGGAGTGGGGAATCTGGCAGGGCATCTGTGCTCCACAGCCTGACCTCGGGATGCAGGACGGAGCTGGATCAGCCCTTCAGGCTTTGCTACAGCATTTCTGTGCTCTGGGATGTTAAAAAAGCCCAACCAACACCAGGAAAAAGTTCCTTCTCTGGTAGAAGAGCTAAAAGGGCTCCGTCACTTCCATAAACCTCACATATATAAATTATTGTCTTCTATTAGTCACTTAAGGGCTCAGTTGCTTAATTATTTTGATCACAGTAATCATTTATTTACAAGGTGGGGAGAAATGCCAAGCATTTCCAAGCCGAGCAGCGCAGCAGGAGGAGGCAGGGCTGCAGGAGCATTTCTTTCCTCCCCACAGGTTGAAATGTTTTTGCTTCATGGAGTTGTAAGGGCCCTCTTAAGGTCCCTTCTGAGAGGTGATGATCTGATCCACAGCCTTTGGTGCTCCCCCAGGAAAGAAGTCCAGCAAAGCCAAGTGCAGGTCCTTGTGCAGGAGAAGGCTCCAGAGAGACCTCAGAGCCCCTTCCAGTGTCTAATGGGACTCCAGGAGAGCTGGAGAGGGACTTGGGATAAGGGATGGAGGGACAGGACACAGGGAATGGCTTTAAGCTGAAATAGGGTAGGCTTAAATGGGATATTGGGAATGAATTCCTGGCTGGGAGGCTGGGGAAGCCCTGGCACAGGGTGCCCAGAGAAGCTGTGGCTGCCCCTGGATCCCTGGCAGTGCCCAAGGCCAGGCTGGACGGCACTTGGAGCAACCTGGGATAGTGGAAGGTGTCCCTGCCATGGCAGGGGATGGCACTGGATAAACTTTGAAGTCCTCCCAAGCCAGACACTTCCATGACTCTGTGAGTATTTGGGGATGAAGGGTGAAGGAGGCATCTGGTAGAAGTTAAATGGGTCCCTCTAAAACCTGCTGTTTGCAGCCTGAAGGTATTTGGGTTTTCCCCCAGAAGTCTGCCTTCCTCCCAGTCCCCAGCCCAAGAACACGCTCGTACCTCCTCACCCCTCACCTTCCAGCTTCCCCTCCGTGTCTGCCGCGTGTTTCTGCTTAGGAATCCGCCGTGCCTTCCCAGAGAAGGACGCGGCGCTCCGAGCCTTCCCTGGCTGCATTAGAGTCCATTAGGAGCTCGTCTGCCGCAGCTCCCGGGGGAGGACGGGGCAGAGACCGCAGGAAAACAAACAGCCCCTTTGAACAAACCCCAGGGCCCAGTGCCAGGCGGGGATTCCCAGCTCTTTACAAACCACCCTCCCAATAAAGAGGTAAAATGGGATCGGGAGGGAAAAATATGCATTTTCTAATCACCCAGATTTAGGCCTTCAAAGGATTTATTACAACCTTTTATTTCCATGCGTGGAAAATGGAATCTTATCTCGTGAGCCGGCTGGTCCAGCTCGGCTGGGTTTAGAGCAGGGAGCTCTCAGACAACCTTCAGGGCCACGCAGGGTGTTAAACTTGCTGGAACGCATTAAAATGTGGCTCTGGGAGAGGGGGAGATCCGTGTGCTCCAACAGCGTGATGCTTCCAGCGGCCGCTCGTGCCGGGAACAACGGGAGCCGCCGGGACTGCGGGGAGGGAGGAGGGAAACAAGCACCGGGAAATGTGTGCTGCCATCCCCGCTCCCAGAGCCAGCCAGCGCCGCGTACCTGCGCTCCGAGAGGGATCAGGCACCGGCGGATGGAGGAGATAAATGCCATGAACCTTGAATTTTAATTGCTGCGGTTGGGGAGCCGGGGCGGTGTGTGCCCCTATGCCGCGCTGGGGAGCAGTGCCGGTGACATTCCGAGTGCAGCAAGCACAATCCTATTAAGATAACGTCACGGCCTCTCTGTTTTACTGTTTGCAAGCCAGCCATAACATCATTAAATTACACAACAGGGAGGTGCCTGCTGCCAAGGGGCTCTGCTCGAGGTAAGATGTGGCTTGAGCCGCTGCCAAAATTTGAGTTGATGTGACAAGGAATTTGGAGTGGGTTCAAGGCTTGATTCGCACCAGACGTGGCAGCGTGCAGGTAAACACTGAGCAGGATTGATCCCTGGGGCTGTGCAGGTATCTGGTACCAGGGACTCCTGGGCAGGATGGGGCTGGAGGGGTCGGTAGCAGCCAGATTTACACCTCTTCTCGTGTCCAGCGCTGCCGAGAAGCAGCCAGAGCCTGGCAGGATGCGTAGGTGAAGCTCAGGGAACTCCAGGCAGGTTCTTACCTCTGCCATCCCCTCCCCAGCCCTTTTGGGGAGTGGGAAGGAGCCCGAACGTCAGGACGCTGCCCAGGGAAGTTACTTGTTTTGTGATGCCACAACTGGACCATCAGGAAAAGGAGTGAGAAGAAAGAGCTGCATCCTAAAACTCCACACAGCCCATAAGAGCCCTGAAACCAGCCTTGCTGGTCCCCGTGTGTCACCCACCGTGTCCCTGCCATGCTTGTCCATGGAGGCTTTGTGTTTCTTGTGCCTATTGTGCCCTTTTAGTGCCTCTTTGTGCCATTTTTAGTGCCTCTTTGTGCCATTTTTAGTGCCTCTTTGTGCCCTTTTTTGGATCCTTTGTGCCCTTGGCTGCTGCAGGTGTGGAGTTTTGCTCCAGGCTCTCCCAGACCTGCTGTTTCTCCATGCTATCCTGCTCATGGATAGTCTGGACTTCAGGCTCCCTCTTTCAGATCCCTGGGGAGAGAACTCACCCAGCACCATCCTCATCTTGCCGTCACTCAGAAAAATTCCTCACTGGCATTAACCACCTTTCTTTCCTGAAGCATCTTCTAATTAATCAGAATTAATCAGCCCCAACCAGGGCTCTGGGAGCCTGGGCTGTGTGTGCAGAGATCCCCTTGTCACCCCATCCTCCAGGACAGGACATCAGGAAGAAATTACTTAAAAATGCTGCCTTAGAAGCCTTTTCCTAAGCGTTTTGCATTAGGGAAGCTTTGTTTCCATGAGAGGCTGCAGAGAGCCAGCCCTGCCCTGGGACTGCCTGGCGCTCCAGCATTGCTATTACAGCTTTCCCTCGTGGCCCTGTTTCTGGCACTGCTGATTTTCGGGGTCCCAGATGGATCCTGGCCATTGCAGCAGCTCAAGTACAAAGTGGCTGGGAAAGTGGCCTGGAATTCCCGTTATTTATATTCCCCACGGAGGGATGGAGCCGTGTGTCCAGGCACATCTCGTCTCCTCAGTGGCTTGGCACACCTTGGTTGTGGATTTAAACTGACAGAGAGTGGGGTGGGATGGAATATTGGGAAGGAACTCCTGGCTGTGAGTGTGGTGAGGCCCCGGCACAGGTTGCCCACGGAAACTGTGGCTGCCCCGTCCCTGGAAGGGGTCAGAAAGGCTCATCCCGTTCCCAAAGGTATTTCCTGCACGTTTGCCTGTGCCACGTCTCTCCCAGCAGCTGGAAGGTGTCACCCTGGGCTGCGGTTCCAGGAGGGCAATCCTTGTTTTCATATAACACAGGTGCTTATTTCCAGGGCTTTGCAGTGTCAAAAGCACCTGGATGAGCCCCTCCAGGTGAGGAAAGAGGTGCTGCAGGGGTGGGCAGGGCATGGTGGTGATGCCAGGATGATTATTTTGCTTTTTCTTTTACACCCCTCTCACATACTCGTTTATAGTTTGATGCATTCTCAGTGCTTTTAGCCCACACACTGTGACTTCCCAAGGCTGATAACTCAGCTCAGCCCCACGGCACCGTTAAACCAGGAGAGCAAACATCCTGGGAGCCCCAGACACCAAGGGCCTCTCCAGAACACATTTTGGAACCTCAGACAGGCCCAGCCAGGGGGAAGGTTCCTCACAACGAGGGCTTCACTCCAGCCTCTCATTGGGGGATCTTTGATAAATATGTTAATTTTGCAAGGCCTATAATTGTGTGTATTTCAGTGTGATGGTGTGCATGCATTTTTGGGGCATTCCACCTGGACCAAGTGCTGTACCCCAACATCCTAAAATAAATCCCGAGGTAAAAACCCCTTTTTCCCCATAAACTGTGCTTTGGTTTGAATTTTAAGTCCAGGGAAAGGCATCAGTGGAGCTTGGCAAAGGCTGGAGGAGCACTGTGGGTGCTGGGGGATGGGGACACACACTCACTGTGTGCCTGCCCTAGGTGACACCGGGCCTGGAGGGACAGGAGGGGGAGCTGCTCGTGAAGGGCCCCTCCGTGTTCCGCGAGTACTGGAACAGAGCCAAGGACACCGCGGATGCCTTCATGCCCGACGGCTGGTTCAGAACAGGTACGGGAACAGCTCCCCCGCACCGGGCACGGGGCACCACAGGGCACCACAGGGCACCACGGGGCACCACAGGGCACCACGGAGCATGGCAATGCCTTAAACGGCTGCCCACAAACAGGGACTAGACAGCAATAAGGGAATAAAGGAGGTGTTTGTTTGAAAAGCCTTCAAAGGTGTCAGGAAAATGAATCCACAAACACCAGAGGTTTATTTCCAAAAAGGAGACAGAGGAGTCCTTTTGCTTTATTTGAATAAAGGGAGAGACCATGTGGCATTCCCCTGGGGTCTCTCAAATTTTTGGAGGATGCAGCCTCCTTTTTATCCCAATTTCCTGGCTGCATTTCCCTCTCTCTTTCCCCTGAGGTACTTAAAAGGTACAGACTTACCATAATGCTTAATATCTAAGATTCCCCTCTACTGTATAATCCCTCCTTTAATTTTTAATTCTTTATGGAATTTATGGTTTTTCCCCATTATTTCTTTCATCTTTCAATACCCAATTCCATTTATCAGCAGACTTACAGTTTGTTTGTAAAGGCAAATATATTTTTCCGTTCATCAATCAGTGGAATCCTTCCCATTGTTTCTTTTATCTCTCAGTGCTGATTTTGTCTACCAGCAGACCCAAGGTTTGTTTGTAAAGACAAATCCTGTCACTCCTCTCAAAGGTCACACCCTGGGGGTCTGGAGGCTCCTGCCCCAGTGCATCCCAAGGTGGATGACAGCTCATGAGTTCCTCACCCTTTTATGGGTTTGGTCCATTTGCACATCAGCATCAATTCGCCAATTAAAACTTTAGCTAATGATGGAATTTCCCCAAGCTTTCCCTCCTTTCTCAAGATGTTGGTTTACACATTTTGGGCCCAGGAGGGTCTGGGTGTCCTTGGAGAGCGAGCTGGAGAGGCTTTGTTATGTCAGTGTGAGCATGAGAGAACAGCACTGAACGAGCTCCAGGGACCTGCAGAGTGACACTGGGCACTGCAGGATTGGAAACAATATAAAAGTTAAAACCTAAAGCATCAACAGCAGTTCTGGGCTGGGGCACAGGGTTGGAATTGGGAGTGGCAGCTGGATGTGCTTCCAGACGCTGGCTCAGGAAGGGGCTGTGCCTGCGTTGGCCTTAGAGAGTCACCAAGCAGTGAGAGGATGTTTGGGGTCCTTAGCTCCTAAGCAGAAAATAACACTGCTGAATGTTTTCCAGGGAATTCAGCTTTGCAGACAGGTGGGATTTGTCTCAATTTACACAGAATCATTAACTGCCAGCTACAACTCCCTGACAGGAGGGTGCAGCCAGTGCTCTGTTTCCAGTGATTTGAGGAAATGGCCTAAAGCTGTGCCAGGGGAGGCTGAGGTTGGACATCAGGAGGAATTTCTTCCTGGAAAGGGCTGTTCATGGGAGGTGTCCCTGGAGGTGTTCAAGGAATGCCTGGAGGTGGCACTCAGTGCTCTGGGCTGGTGACAAGGTGGGGATCAGTCACAGGTTGGACTTTATGACCTTGGAGCTCTTTTCCCACCTCAGTGATCCTGGGATTCTCTGATTCCATGATACGCACAGCTCTGATTTCCCCATTCCCCTCTTCACTGTGTGCTAGCAGTGCTGCGGCGGCAGAAGTCAGGCTGGATTTCTGATGCCTTCTGTGTAACCTGATTTATTGACGGTTCCTGAAGAAGCTGTGATTTATTCTAATTGTTCTCCTGGAGCAGAGCTCGCTCTGCCAGCAGTGTCACTGTGAGTCCCCGAGCCAGGCGGGTACCACGGGCTGGGACCAGAGCATCACCAGCCCTCACGTGGGGTGCAGGGCAATCAGCTCTAAAAAAATTTTTTTTTTTTAGTCAACACTCCTGATGAATACTTCAGCTGCAAAGGAATAGCGTGCATTAATTATTGCAAAGAGATGTCTTTAGGAGAAAATGATTTTGAAATTCAGTTTAATTTCATTGTAATGCGCCGCAAACAGGAAGGGAGTATGTGTGTTTAATTGGCTCTCGGGGGTAAGGCCGGGAAGATGGCATGCCTTTGTCACAGGCCATTAGTGATACAGACTGCATAATGAGGGACTACAATCAGCTCACAGCTGCCGGCTCCTACGGGGAGAGAATGATATTAAATAGAAATCAGTATAAATTAAACTTAACCCTTTCGCCAGCCGAGCAAAGCTCAGAGCTGGAAACAAGGGAGGGGAGCAGAGACAGGAGTGGGGCGGTCAGGGTGGGTCAGGGGGTGCTCAGACAGTCCCCCCTGCAGCCAGATGACCTCCCCGATGTCCCCCTTCCCCCAGGCAGGAGGCTTGAACTGCCTTCCCCACCCCTACCCCCCCTCTGCCTTCCTCACCTTCCTTTCCTGCCTCCTGCTCCCTCTCATATCAGGTGAACGGGGCTGGGTTTTTCCCAAGCCTCATTTATCCAGCAGTGCTGGGAGCGATCCCATGGCCCCATCCTCACCCTGCCTGCCCCAGCCTCATCTGCAGCCTCTGGAGATCAGTCAGAGGTGGCAAATGTCCTGTGGTGGTAAAAATCCCTTGAGGGAATGAAAGGAGTCGTGTCCTGTCACAGGGATTGGATCTGGAGGGTGAATTATCCCCATTAAGCACAAAGTGGTTACTCCGGAGCCAAAACCATCCTGGCAGCATCCAAGAGAGGCGAATCCTGCCACTGCCAGGCTGTAATTCCCTTTATCTGCCACTTCCAGGTCATCCAGGTGAGTGTTTTAAAGGCGAGGCTGCGCGCCAGCACGTGGTGTTCCCAAAATCCCAGCGATGGCATTCCCGACTCGGTGCCAGCGTTCCGCTCGCTGCTGACCCTCGTGGGTGTCCCCACCAGTGACCTGCAGGCTGCAGGTGGTGGCCAAGTCCCTCAGGGCTGGGGTTTCACGGAATTATGGAATGGTTTGGATGGGAATGGACCTTAAAGCTCATCCCTGCTGTGGGCAGGGACACCTTCCACTATCCCAGGGTGCTCCAAGCCCTGTCCAAAAAAAAGGGGAAAAAAACCCAGTGACTTTGCTGAATTCAAGATTGTGGCTCTTCTGAGAAGCCTCTGAGCTCCTGGTGGTGCAGAGGGGATGTGCTGTTGCTCCCATCCTCTTTATTCCCTGGGATTTGTGCTGCTGTCTGCCGATCCCTCCATCTCTCATTTCCATCCCAGTGAATTTGATTATTTTTATTGTATTAATGCTGTTGACAGAGCTGCTTAGATCAAAGTCCCCTCCAGCCATTTCCAGGGAGACTGCTGGGTTTCCACCTGCTGTCGTACATCCAAGTGGCACCGAGCCCTCGGAGACCGAGCCGAGCCCAAAGGAAAAACGCCTGTGGGCATCTGGCTCCTGTCCCTGCTGAGCCTTCCCAGCTGTGCCAGGCCCTGCCAGGTGAGAGGCAGCCTCCAAACACTCACTCACGTGCTGCTGAGAGGGGAGGACAGGAGAAAAGAGGGAAGGAAAACATTTTTTAGGAGGAGGCCCTGGCACAGGGTGCCCAGGGAAGCTGTGGCTGCCGCTGGATCCCTGCAAGTGTCCAAGGCCAGGTTGGACACTGGGTTTGGAGCAAGCTGGGACAGTGAAAGGTGTCCCTGCCCATGGGAGGGGGTGGCACTGGGTGAGCTTTAAGGTTCCTCACAACCCAAACCGTTTCATGATCCTATGGGCAAAATCAAACCTTGGGAACTGGAGGAAAACAGCAGAGAAATATCAGCTTCCCTGGTCATCCTGATTTTTATCCATCCCTCCATCCCTCCATCCATCCATCCCTCCCTCCCTCCATCCCCTCCTTGCCCTGCCTACGTGGGTCAGGCTCTGGCACTGTCAGACTCTGTTATCCCTGCCCAGAGGGCACCAAGTGGCTCTGGAGGCCTGAGGAGGCTTTGGGAGTGTGCCAGGTGCCCACCGTGGTGCCCCTCTCCCCTCGTTTCCCCTCCTGCCCTGGGTTTCTCCAGAGGAATGTGCCACTCCAGCCCTGCTCCCTGGGCAGCGACACGACCCGAGAGCAGCCTGCTCCCCGAGGGGAGCCCAGCTTCCATTCACATTTGCCCATACATCCAGAAAATTAGAATCTGGTGTATTCAGGGAGATTTATTTTCAATTACAGGTTAAGGCTGAGACATGAAATAGCACCGGGTTTGAAAGTAGTGCATAAATCCTGCAACAAATCCATGTATCTCTGCTCCATATAATAAGATTTTATTGATTGCTATATTGTATCTGTCAGAATAAAACTCTCTTAATGCATGCATCAGGATGGAGAAGATAGAGAGCTTGTTGGGAGTAGAATCTGATTCAAGAATCAATGCACTTTGATTAATATGTCGTTAAGAAAGTAAGAGTTATTTAACTTGTTTGATGCACATTTTGGAATGATGACTCATATCTTTTAAATTTCTTTCTTTGAGCTGCATTTAAAAAACCCCCACAACCTTGGAGCTGGTTTTCACATTGTTAAATCTTGGTTTATCGGTGAATTTTTGCTGGACCCTTTTGCACAGGTCACAGACAGCCCTGAACCCCATTAATAATAAATCCCATGGCCCAAAACACTTCCCCATATCCTGTTGTTAAGGCTTTAGAGGGAGAACAGAGTGGAGCTGGTATTTCTTTATTCCGTCAGGATGTTGTGCAGTGAAAGAGGGAACCCCAGGGAAAATAAAACAAAACAAACCAGCACCAACAAAAAGAAGTTGTTTTTCCACTGTGATTACAAATCCAAGCACCGAGGACAAGCCCTGGCTTAGCTGGGAGCATCCTACCCAGCACTGGATTCCCAGCTTGCTCCAAAAATGGAACATGCTCTTGCTGCAGCCCTGAATCCCAGGCAAGGGAAGGATCCCAGTGACTCTGACTGGTTTCAGTGACCTCCTGCTGTCCCTCTGTAATGTTCAGACTGAGCTCTCCAGTCCACAACTGACACCAGCTGTAGATCCTTGCCATTCCCAGCCCTGGCTCTTGCAGATTCCATGGAATCATGGAATAGTTTGGGTGGGAAAGGACCTTTCAAGGCCATTAAGTCCCACCCCCATCATGACTGGAGCAGCAGGAGAGGCTGAGGGAGCTGGGAAAGGAGCTCAGCCTGGAGAAAAGGAGGCTCAGGGGGGACCTTGTGGCTCTGCACAACTCCCTGAGAGGAGGAGGCAGCCAGGGGAAAACAAGGGACAGGATGAGAGGAAATGGCCTTAGAGAAGGTTTAGGTTGCATATGGGGAAAAATTCTTCATGGAAAGGGCAGTGCTGGAGTCCCCATCCCTGGAAGTGTTCAAAAAACATGGATGTGACACTTGGGGCCATGGTCAGTGGTGACCATGGTGGTGGTGCTGGGCTGAGAGTTGAACTTGCTGATCTCAAAGACCTTTTCCAGCTAATTCCATGATTCTCTGATTCCCACCCCTTCTGATGGGAAAGGCAAAGCTTCCTGCATTTTTCCAGCACAGAGGAATGTGGTGTTTGTTGGAAGGGCCTTGGGCAGGTCATCCTTGGCCAAGCACAGCCCATCCCTCCTCTGGGGCTGCTCTCTAAGGACAAGGAGCAGGATGCATCCCTCTGGCACAGGCTTTTCCCGGCGCTTGGCTGTCCCCAGGGAGCAGCAGGTGTTTCCCTGCCAGGGGAATTGCTCACATCCGTGGGTGGAGCAAAGACACCTGAAAGAGAAAATACTTGAGGCTGATCAAGGCAGATTATAAATAGAAATGCATCTAATTAGCATCTTAATCTGCAGGTTTTCTGTTTGTTTGCAGTGGCTTTCCTACTCACAAATCCAGCTAATGCAAATTCTATTTTTAAAGAAATGATTCCTTAATTGTAATGTGTGGAAATTATGTGAGCTACCGGTGTGATCCCAGCGGATGGAGCGGGGGCTCCTGCCTGGAGGAGCTGCCTTTGGAGCCTGGCAGGGATCAGCTCACGGGTGGGGCAGGACAGCAGCGCTCACCTGCTGCCTTTGGGAGCAGCTTAGAGCTGGGACCCACCTTCCCCCAAATGCCACCTTCCCCAAAAATGCCAGCTGGACCCCAAACACAGCTCCATGTGCTGCTGTAGGAAGGATATCCCACTGGATATCCATGGGGCAGGGGCAGAAGCCAGACCAGGCACGTGCTGGGCTCCCCTTTCCACCCAGGCCTCATTTAAGAGGTGTTTCTAAAATTACAAACATAAAGATGGAATATTTTCTAGTATATCAGCCTTTATCACCCATAAATGTTCCTTACACACACACCTGGAACACTTTGGAAAGACAATTCCCTTTTTTTGCTTCCTGCTTGAGTATTTATTCCTTCTCCTTGAAGATTCAGTATTTCCAGGTTTACCTGGCAGCTGGAAGCCTTGGGGTCACCAGGACATGGCAGGGGTGGAACCAGATGAGCATTAAGGTCCCTTCCCACCCAAAACATTCTGTGATTCCCTGATTCTGTGATTCTGTTTCCTCGCCTGCTGGTGAAACTGATGTTTTCAGCAGTTCAGAGTGACTTGGGATTTTTGTAGCTGTAAATGAGAGCAGCTTTTGGCACAGAATTTGTTTACTCTCCAAAGCTCTGCTCTCGTCGCATCAAACATCTTGGATGCCAACCCTTTCCTTCTCTGAGAACCTCTGCTGCACTGAGGCTCGTTTCCAAAGGCGTGGAGCAATTGCTCCCCAGCTGAGAGTCGCTGGGAACAGCAGGCACCCAAACTCCAGGCTCTTCCCTCTTGTTCCGTGTCTGCTCCTACCCCTCGAGCTGTGCTGCAGCAGTGCTGCTCTCACAGTCTGGAGTGAGAGCCTGGAACCAACCCCTGGCTGCTGGGAATCGTTCTTCCCATCCCATCGTACTCAATTCCATCCCATTTCAGGGATTTAGGAAGGAATTCCTCCCTGTGAGGCTGGGCAGGCCCTGGCACAGGGTGCCCAGAGAAGCTGGGGCTGCCCCTGGATCCCTGCAAGTGTCCAAGGCCAGGCCCCAGGTCACTGCATGGAAAAGAAGAGGTGATTATCCCTTTTGCTAAGGTTTGATCGTCCCTCAGTGGCTGCAGATAGCAGAGGGATCTGCTCTAATATTTTTATTATTACCATTATTATTTTTTGTTACTACACTCTTCAAAGCTCAGCTGCGCAGCCACACCTTGGAGCATTGACTTATTTATTACTCTTTGAGTTTTCTTTTTCATCTCGTTGTCTGCAGGGATTTCCATAAATATTTAAATGCTAATGTGAAAAAAAAAAAGAAGCGTTTTTCATTTTTACTTACCCATTTTCTTTTCTAGCTGGTCCTCTGGGCAAACCCATCTGCAGTAATTCAGGCTGGAGGAGCAGGGGGGGTCCCTGCTCAGCCTGCTTGTGTCATATCAGTCAACCATGAGTTCCTGCTAATGAGGACTGAACCTCCAAACTCTTGGCTGCCTGGTTTGCAGAAACCTTCAAGGTTTGCCTGGTTTATCCACTGTTTTCCTCTGGAGCAGAGTGTTCCCCTCAGAGCAGGGCACGCAGCCTGGGGAGTGTTCATCTGCTCTTGTCCTTCAGCTCTGGGGGCTTGGAGAGGCTCCTGGTCATGCTGCGCTGAAGAAATGAGATAAAAATGAGGAGCAGCTCCTCTGCCAAGGGCAGGCAGGATCTGAGGCGCTGCCAGGCTTTGCCAAGGCTGAGTTCCCATTTGGTGCTGTCCTCTCCTGGCCGGATGCCGGCACCCAGGACTTGGCTGGCACGGGCAGCGAGGGTGGCCAAGCCATCCCAGGCCAAGGCTGGAGCAGGAACCATCTGCAGCCACCCCCAAGGCCCCAGAACAATAGCACAGACACAGCCCTTGGTATTTGGTAGCCAAACCTGCTGCCCAGTGGGATGTGTTGGGAAGTCTGGCTTGCAGGGGATGGGATGGGATGCAGTGGATGGTGCTTTCCCCACCCTGAGGTGGATCCTGTGTGCCGTGGGACAGCAACACTAGAGGGTAATGCCTAAATGCTGTCCTGACTTCTTCCCTGTGCCCAGAGAAGGAGAAAAATCCTCTTGGGAGCAGGGAAAGGTTTGTGTGGTGAAATGAGTCCACTCAGAGGGGCCAGGATGGGGCTTTGGAGGGGGAATTTGGATGGCAAAGGAAATAGGATGTGCAGACAAGCCAGGAGGGTCAGTGGGCATCACCCTGACTCTCACCCTGCCCGAGAGGTGCAGTAAATTTGAGGAGCCTTTGGAAAATACACATGTGAGGGGAAGGAATCCCTTATGGACCTGCTGAGACAAGGAGTAGCTGCACCCCTGGGCTGCCCAGAGACAGGTCCCCAAATCCCTCTGTGCCCTGGCTGGAAGCAGGGTGGGCAGAGCTCAGCTCAGGCTTAGAGGGTTCAGCCAGGCTTGTCTTACCTGCTCCCTTCACCTCGCAGCTCCTGAGCTGCTGCCAGCACTGCTGGCACTGCTCCATGCCCCTCTCCCCGGCGCAGCCACGCAGCGTGGGGAGGAGAGCCTTATTAGCACAGCTCTTTGTGAGATGCCCTTGAGTGATTTATTTTTTTTCCAGGTGTAAATGCCAGGGGAGGCTGTTCCAGTGCTTCCCGTTCTTTCATCTCGGCAGGGTTTTGCCCTTTCTCCCAGCGTGGCTCTGACAGCAGGCTCGGCGCTGCTGCCTGTGGAATACAAAGTTCCCTGTTAGAGAGCATGACAGGAATTCATTCCAGGCTGGGGCTTGCTTTTATTTTTTTTATTATTTCTGATTTTCTTTTCTCCTTATGCTGGCTGCTCTGGAGAAGTTTTGAGGGTGGGGAGTCCATTGTTTAACCCCTTTCTCCTGGGAACAGGCAGCTTGCAGATGCCCCAATGCCTCTCACAGATCAATCATGGAATACCCTGAGCTGCAAGGGACACATTAAGATCATCAAAATACAAATCCTGTCCTTGCCTAGGCATCCCAAAAACCCAGCCCATGCCTGAGAGCATTGTCCAAATGCTCCTTATTGGGGCCGAGACCCTGTTCAGTGCCTGACCATCCTCTGAGGGAAGAACCTTTTCCAGATATCCAACCTAAACCTGCCCTGACACAGCTTCATGTGGATTGACAGAAAGGGCTGCAAAGCAGCTCTGAGCTGTAATACAGTTCCCATCCCCTGCCCAAATCCAGAGCGAGGAACCAACACACTGAGGCGTCTGCATCCCTGCATCGCTCGGCAGCAGCCACGAGGACACTCACAGGGTCTAGCCCCCCTCACTGCCTTTCAGCTGCTGGGAGCCAGGCAGGCACAAGCAGAGGGGAGGATGGCCCTGAGCTACGAATCCACTCGGAAATTTTATTACGTGAATAAATGGTGCTGCACACTCACCTGCTGCTGCCGCCGCTCCCGGCAGTGTTCATGGCAAGGTGTGGGAACAAAGAGCGATTCCCTCCCAAGGGGTTGATTCCCTTTCTCAGGAGCCATTAAATTACCTGCAGATTTCACGTGAGTGGCCAAATCCTGCTCTGCCCTGGTGGCCAGGGGCCCACAAAGCGTGACAGCCACTGATGGCTCTTGGATGTTGGTGTGGGAGAGGTGTGGGAGCAGCCGGTGTCATCCTCGGGAGATCAGTGTCCTCAGATGGTCCCTCTTGTGCCAGCAGGATCCTCCAGGCAGAGCAGGAAGGGCTCTGCATTTCTAGGGAGGTGAAGCAGACCCTGCTCTGGAGGAGGGTCTGGGATGGAGTTTCACAGAATCTCAGAATGGTTTGGGTTGGGAGAACCTTAAAAATTCATCCAGTCCCACCCCTGCCATGGCAGGGACACCTTCCACTGTCCCAGGCTGCTCCAAGCCCCAATGTCCAACCTGGCCTTGGGCACTGCCAGGGATCCAGGGGCAGCTACAGCTTCTCTGGGCACCCTGTGCCAGGGCCTCACCACCCTCACAGGGAACAATTCCTTCCCAATATCCCACCTAAGCCTACCCCATTTCAGTTTAAAGCCATTCCCTGTGTCCTGTCCCTCCATCCCCTGTCCCCAGCCCCTCTCCAGCTCTCCTGGAGCCCCTTCAGGCCCTGCAAGGAGCTCTGAGCTCTTCTGGAGCCTTCTCTTCTCCACGTGAACACCTCCAGCTCTCCCAGCCTGGCTCCAGAGGGGCTCCAGCCCTCGGAGCAGCTCATGAGCCTTCTCTGGACTCGCTCCAGCAGCTCCACATCCCAGTATTGTGGACTCCAGCTGGAACCTGCCTGGAGAGCAGCAGCAGCTCCGTACCGAGCTCACCTGCCTGTTCCCAGCACAGGGATGGATCTCGGGCTGCAGCTGCTGAGCTGCTCTCCTCCTGCAGCTCCCGGGCCCCGCTGCAGGATTTTGGCAGCAGATGGGAGTGCTGCTGCCAGCCAGGGCTGCCCGTGCCAGGACAGCAGCTGGATCTGGGAGCGCAGTGCCTGCCNTGTCCTGACTTCTTCCCTGTGCCCAGAGAAGGAGAAAAATCCTCTTGGGAGCAGGGAAAGGTTTGTGTGGTGAAATGAGTCCACTCAGAGGGGCCAGGATGGGGCTTTGGAGGGGGAATTTGGATGGCAAAGGAAATAGGATGTGCAGACAAGCCAGGAGGGTCAGTGGGCATCACCCTGACTCTCACCCTGCCCGAGAGGTGCAGTAAATTTGAGGAGCCTTTGGAAAATACACATGTGAGGGGAAGGAATCCCTTATGGACCTGCTGAGACAAGGAGTAGCTGCACCCCTGGGCTGCCCAGAGACAGGTCCCCAAATCCCTCTGTGCCCTGGCTGGAAGCAGGGTGGGCAGAGCTCAGCTCAGGCTTAGAGGGTTCAGCCAGGCTTGTCTTACCTGCTCCCTTCACCTCGCAGCTCCTGAGCTGCTGCCAGCACTGCTGGCACTGCTCCATGCCCCTCTCCCCGGCGCAGCCACGCAGCGTGGGGAGGAGAGCCTTATTAGCACAGCTCTTTGTGAGATGCCCTTGAGTGATTTATTTTTTTTCCAGGTGTAAATGCCAGGGGAGGCTGTTCCAGTGCTTCCCGTTCTTTCATCTCGGCAGGGTTTTGCCCTTTCTCCCAGCGTGGCTCTGACAGCAGGCTCGGCGCTGCTGCCTGTGGAATACAAAGTTCCCTGTTAGAGAGCATGACAGGAATTCATTCCAGGCTGGGGCTTGCTTTTATTTTTTTTATTATTTCTGATTTTCTTTTCTCCTTATGCTGGCTGCTCTGGAGAAGTTTTGAGGGTGGGGAGTCCATTGTTTAACCCCTTTCTCCTGGGAACAGGCAGCTTGCAGATGCCCCAATGCCTCTCACAGATCAATCATGGAATACCCTGAGCTGCAAGGGACACATTAAGATCATCAAAATACAAATCCTGTCCTTGCCCAGGCATCCCAAAAACCCAGCCCATGCCTGAGAGCATTGTCCAAATGCTCCTGATTGGGGCCGAGACCCTGTTCAGTGCCTGACCATCCTCTGAGGGAAGAACCTTTTCCAGATATCCAACCTAAACCTGCCCTGACACAGCTTCATGTGGATTGACAGAAAGGGCTGCAAAGCAGCTCTGAGCTGTAATACAGTTCCCATCCCCTGCCCAAATCCAGAGCGAGGAACCAACACACTGAGGCGTCTGCATCCCTGCATCGCTCGGCAGCAGCCACGAGGACACTCACAGGGTCTAGCCCCCCTCACTGCCTTTCAGCTGCTGGGAGCCAGGCAGGCACAAGCAGAGGGGAGGATGGCCCTGAGCTACGAATCCACTCGGAAATTTTATTACGTGAATAAATGGTGCTGCACACTCACCTGCTGCTGCCGCCGCTCCCGGCAGTGTTCATGGCAAGGTGTGGGAACAAAGAGCGATTCCCTCCCAAGGGGTTGATTCCCTTTCTCAGGAGCCATTAAATTACCTTCAGATTTCACGTGAGTGGCCAAATCCTGATCTGCCCTGGTGGCCAGGGGCCCACAAAGTGTGACAGCCACCGATGGCTCTTGGATGTTGGTGTGGGAGAGGTGTGGGAGCAGCCGGTGTCATCCTCGGGAGATCAGTGTCCTCAGATGGTCCCTCTTGTGCCAGCAGGATCCTCCAGGCAGAGCAGGAAGGGCTCTGCATTTCTAGGGAGGTGAAGCAGACCCTGCTCTGGAGGAGGGTCTGGGATGGAGTTTCACAGAATCTCAGAATGGTTTGGGTTGGGAGAACCTTAAAAATTCATCCAGTCCCACCCCTGCCATGGCAGGGACACCTTCCACTATCCCAGGCTGCTCTAAGCCCCAATGTCCAACCTGGCCTTGGGCACTGCCAGGGATCCAGGGGCAGCTACAGCTTCTCTGGGCACCCTGTGCCAGGGCCTCACCACCCTCACAGGGAACAATTCCTTCCCAATATCCCACCTAAGCCTACCCCATTTCAGTTTAAAGCCATTCCCTGTGTCCTGTCCCTCCATCCCCTGTCCCCAGCCCCTCTCCAGCTCTCCTGGAGCCCCTTCAGGCCCTGCAAGGAGCTCTGAGCTCTTCTGGAGCCTTCTCTTCTCCACGTGAACACCTCCAGCTCTCCCAGCCTGGCTCCAGAGGGGCTCCAGCCCTCGGAGCAGCTCATGAGCCTTCTCTGGACTCGCTCCAGCAGCTCCACATCCCAGTATTGTGGACTCCAGCTGGAACCTGCCTGGAGAGCAGCAGCAGCTCCGTACCGAGCTCACCTGCCTGTTCCCAGCACAGGGATGGATCTCGGGCTGCAGCTGCTGAGCTGCTCTCCTCCTGCAGCTCCCGGGCCCCGCTGCAGGATTTTGGCAGCAGATGGGAGTGCTGCTGCCAGCCAGGGCTGCCCGTGCCAGGACAGCAGCTGGATCTGGGAGCGCAGTGCCTGCCTTTCTCCCAGTGCCAGCGGCTCTGCTGGGCAGGGCAGGGACACCGGGAAGGGCTTTGAGCTGCACCCAGGGAGCGAGCAGGAGCCCTGGGAGTGCTGGGGAGAGGTTTCCTCCTGGATAATTGCTGTGCTGTTAATACACACCTGGTTTTTTGAGGAAGTTTCACACTCTCCTCCTCAGGAGCCTTTGATGCTTAATTAACAACCGCGGTGCTCTCCGAGCCCTCCACACTCCGCAGAGGGAGCCAGAACTCGGAGCAGCCCCGTGTCGGTGATTGAAACACTAACTCTGCCGGGTGCATGCAAAGCCAACTTTTTATTGTACAAAGCACAACTTATATACTGTTCCAAAGCTAGCAGTTCAACAACCACAAACTTCACCTTCTAGGATTACATCTTTAACATCTCAAGCAGTTACTGATTACAACTTCTTTGCTNGGGAGTGCTGGGGAGAGGTTTCCTCCTGGATAATTGCTGTGCTGTTAATACACACCTGGTTTTTTGAGGAAGTTTCACACTCTCCTCCTCAGGAGCCTTTGATGCTTAATTAACAACCATGGTGCTCTCCGAGCCCTCCACAAACCGCAGAGGGAGCTGGGACTTGGAGCAGCCCCGGAATTTTTGTTCAGTGCCTCCTGTGAGCCCAAGGAAGGTGTTTGCTGGTCCAGGTGACCTGCTGAGGGTAGATGCACTCGAGTACTCCTTAAGAATCACTCCAAGTCTGTGACACGCTCCAAAGGGAGCAGCAAGTTGGACTCGAGGAGCCTGGCAGGGCTCGCCCTCATGGTCTGAGCAGGGTGGAGAAGGAGGGGAAAAGCAGGAGCTGGAGATTTCAGCTGGGTTGGGATTAACAGGAACTGCTGAACCCTGGGCTGCTGGGAATGCAGCCTGGTTCCAGGGAATGTGTGTGCTGAAGGGCTGGGGTGGATGGGGACGACCGGGGAGAGGAGACCCAGTCTTCCCCAAGCCTAATTATTGTTAATTAGCTACAATTAGTGCTCGTGACCTCTGTTGGCAGCCAAGATGGCTGACAGCAGGGACACACATTCCTCACTTCCACGCAATAAATCAAGCTAAAGTTGCTCAGTTATTTAGCCTATCATTTAGCATTTCATTAAATAGATCTGTGCACATACATCACCGCTGCCGAGGCAGCATTGCTCCCCTTCAGGAGCAGGGATGCCTCCAATCAATCCCAGCAATGCTGGAGAGGCTCCGGATCGCTGGGAGCTGCACCTTCCCGAGCATCCCTTGGGTGCTGCTAACTCACCCAGCGCCCAGGATTCCTCCAGAGAGTGACTCCAGAGAGTGAGGGTGCTCTTGGTCCTGCAGGGAGACGTGGCTTGGAGAGACGAGGCCTCACTTGGGTGGATGAGGTGGAATTCCTGAGCTGAGGACAGTCAGGAAGGTCCCTGTTAGAGGCAGGATATTGCTTCAGCTGGGCTCTACTTTGCCTCAGTGTCTTCTCCCATCTCTTCTCCTAGGGAACGAGCAACAGGGCAAGAGTAAACAGCCTTCCCTAACAGCCTTAGATACTAGGGAAGCTTTCCTCATGGAAAGGACTGTCCAGCCCTGGCACAGCTGCCCAGGGCAGTGGTGGAGTCCCCATCCCTGCAGGGATTTAAAAACCATGAGGATGTGGCACTTGGGGACATGGCTTAGTGCTGGGTTTGGCAGTGCTGGGGAACGGGTGGGACAGACAGTCTTAAGGGTCTTTTCCAAGCTGAATAATTCCATGATTCTTCTAATGCCAGCAGCATTCCCAGGACATGCTTGGAGGACTCTGCCTCCTGCTGCTCCGGGGTGTGTGGTTGGGCTGCCCCACGCGTTCCATGCCTTCCCTCTCCCAGTGCTCCATAAATAAATCCCCCCAGTCCAGCCTGGCACACTGTATCAATCTTGTTTAATAGACTGGAAAGCTCATTGCACGGCGCAGGTCGCGGGGAACGTCGAGGTGATGGATTGCGCCTTCCCGGAGTTGAGCGCCGCTGATATATAATGAAATATTTATGATTTATTCCAGCTAATAAACTGGAGTGAAGTGTGTGATGTATGTGAGCAGATGGGGGATCTATGGATGCAGTTTTCGTGGCAGGGGGGAGGGAAAGGTGGATGTCCGTGACGGAGAAGCAGCGCTTGGCTGCCCGTCCCACGGCCTGGCTCGGTCAGCACTTGGCCACAGAGGGGATGGATTATCTAATTCCTATAAAAAGCCTTTAGCACTCACCTCCTAATCATTTATCCACCCCACGTGGCTTTTTCTCCAGCGCAGGAGCCTCTGGGAATGGGAACAAAACATTTATTTTAGCGTTGGGCTTGGGAGCTGCACGGGGAGGTTGTGCCCAGAGGGGTGGGAGGAGAGGCAGAGTGACCACAGGAATGGCACTGCTGTGCCACACTCAGCAGCTCCCCAGCCCCACTGTGTCTGTGCTACCTGCAAAAAAATCATTCCCGTGGATTTAGGAGAGCGGTGAGACACTGAACTGCCCTGGAAAGAGCAGGGAAACTTGAAAACACATGAGAAATGTTACAGGGCACATGGAGCTGGTGGCTGCAGGAGGATTCCAAAGCCTGGGAAGGAGCATTTCCATGGTCTGCTGCTGGAGCTGACCTGCAGGCAGGAGTACTGCACTGAAAGGAGGAGGATGGAGGAGGACCTGCCAGCTGCGGCCCCACAGCTGCCTCTGAGTGGTCACGGGGGCCACCACAAGCCCCGGCTGGGCCCCCACGTGTCCCCGTGCAGCTGTGGGTGCTGGGGTTGCAGACTCACTCCCACAAAATTCTCACCTTGCAAAGCAGATTTGAGCCCCCGGATTTTGGTTCTGCTCTCCAAAGTGGTGAGAATCAGGATCAGGTTCTTCATCACCTGCCTGGGCTGTTGGACCAATCCTGCCTGGAAAATAAATCATAATCCCAATCACCGAGCTGTGTCTCTGCCAGAGGGTGAGCTCTGCCTCAGCCTGACGGGCCAGCAGCATCAACAATGATCTCAGGGAAGTGGGAGGCAGGTGGGAGATAATGCCAGGGCAGAGCAGAGATCCAGAACCTCCTGCCCACTGCTCCGTGGTGTGAGAGGCCACTCCTCATCCCACCGAGGCCATTGGTGTCCCACCACTGTCCTGCCAGCTGCTCCTGTTTCTGCCTAATTAGCCTCTGGATCAGTGTGCTTGGAGATCCTCTGCTGAAAGGCACCAGAGAAGGGCAAAGACTGATTATTCCATCTGCCTCCCTGCCAGCTTCCCAAGGGTTTTCCAGCTGGGAGCTTGCTGGTCCCCCCCACATGTCAGCAATTCCAGAGGGATGCAGGAGGGTGAGTCACTGCTCTGGCTCTTCCCTCTGGAAGTGAGGGATCATCACGGCAGGAGGACAGCTGACAGCAGGGAATTCCTCCTGGAGTTTGGGAAAGAAAAGCATAAAGGCTCCCAAAAGAGCAAGGTGCACTGTGTGACCTGAGGGAGCCCTGCTGGCTGTCCATGGGTGGCACAGGGTGACTGTCCCCAGAGGAGCTTTTCTGTGTCCCTGCAGGTCAGTGGCACCTGGAAAAGTGGCTGTGAGACGTTCCTGCTCTCTGTCCCCACTCTGAGCAGCACTGGGCTGAGCTTTTGAAAGCCAAGAGTTTGCAAAAATCAGGAGTGATTCATTAACAGCAAAAAGGTCTAATTAATATTTGAAAGTGCTCCAACCACATCCTGCTGCTGGCAGGGAAGAGCCCCCCAGCATCCCTGGTGCTGCTCCAGCCCCTGGAGCTCCTGACGAGAGCATTAACTGCCTCCAGAGCAGGAGGCTGAAATAATCAACAAAATCATTTGCCTTTCAAAGGGGAGATTTGCTGTTTCTTGGTATTTTCTGCTGTGCAGCACTTGGTCTGCTGGAGCCGTGACAGGAGTGAGAGGACATCAGAGCTGCAAAGAGCCAAATCCTTTGGGAATGATGCTGCTGGAGCAGGCTCTGCTGGTGGCACTGGGCTGTGGGGCTTTGGTTTCAAACCTCGGGGCACACAACCTCACGTGTCTGCGCTGCCCTTCCTCCCATCTGCTGCGGTGGCACTGAGAGCCGCTTGGGAAACGCCTGCCACGTCCCCTCTGGGAGCCCTGGTGACAAAGGAATAGGTGTACAAATACCAGGGATGGGGCAGCCCCTCCCGGGAGCGCCGTGTGACAGTTTGCAGATCGGCGTTGCTCCCGCGCCGCGTGCCAGAGCTCGGCTCGCACGTCGCAGCCACGCTGTCACTGCCACCAAGCTGGTGACACCTGTTACCAAACAGTCTCCCAGGCTTCCGAGTGACATCTGTCCCCAGGAGCGAGGATGGCGTGCCCGGGGTGGGCTCCTCCTGGGGGGCAGCCCCAGGGTGGTGACCTCTCCTCGTGACCTGCGTGCGGGGTTGAGATCTTGGGCTTACAGAGCACTATCCCTGCTTTTCCAGCAGATCCTAGGACATTCTTGACTCTTTATCTAGACCAGGCTGAAGTCACCTGATTTACCTCAAAAGTCATTTTTTTAATGCATACTTCAGCTATCTCAGAGCTCCCCGAAGTGTTTCATTTCTCGAGCCAAAGTGTTCCCCAGGTCAATAGTTGGTTGTAGCTTTGATGTGGGAATTGTGCCGTGTTTGCCAGGAACAAGCTGCCCCATCCACCAGGGTGTTGACACAGGTGAGGGTTTGATCCTGCAGCTCAGCTCAAGGAGCAAAGGGGCTCTTGTTCTCCTCCACGTCCTGGGAAGCAGCTCCAGCAGCCTGTTGGTCCCCACGAGGTCTCAGCACTCAGTGAAGGAGGTGCTCAAACTACCCAAAGGTCCTTTTGTGTTTGCAATGAGGGTTTTGCAACTTGAAGAACCTCCTGGCAGAAATCTCTGCAGCATGAGCTGGGAAATGTTGCTCTCCATTGCATGTGTCTCCTTCTGCATCTCCCTGGGAGGGTGGGGAGGGGTGGGAACAGGTTGGCCAGAGAAGCTGTGGCTGCCCCTGGATCCCTGGAAGTGTCCAGAGCTGGGTTTGACATGGCTTGGAGCAACCTGGGATAGTGGAAGGTGTTCCTGCCCATGGCAAAGGGTGAAACAAGATGAGTTTTAAGGCCCTTCCAGCCCAAACCTGTCCCCAATTCTATGCTTTTAACCAGATGAATATGTCTATAACCGCCTGTAACTCCAGCAAAGGGCAGCCCCCGCCGGCGCAGAGCCTGCTCAATATGCAGCTCAGCAGAGCCTTTAACATTTCGCAGAACAGATGCCCACTGAGCATCTTGAAACAAATCCAAAGGTAGCGGTGACGGCTGCTGTCAGGGAAGCAATAATCCCACGGCCTCGGCAGGCACCGCGCCGGCGTCAGCCACGTGCCAGGAGGTTCTGCTGCCACGGCTTTGTGTGGGGACGGGAGCTGGGTGGAGTGACCCAGGCAGGCAGAGGAGGAGATGAGGTGTCAGAGACCATCATCAGGCAAAATCCCCTTCCTGGTGCAGCTGGCCGAGGGGAGGGAGTGCTGGTTGTGGTTCTGAGCTGCATCCCGCCGGATGGAGCGGCTGGGATGGATGGAACACAACAGGGGCAGCAGGGCTGCCCACGGGGCAAGGGACCCACCTGTGACTCCCAGGAGGACAAGGACAGTCCTCGCTGCGGCTCTTGGGGCAGCAGCACTTTGGAAGTGACACTCGGCACTGCTGGGGACAGTCGTTGAGCAAATCCAGCATCCTTTTACCTGGCCTGGGAATTCCCCACTGGCTCGGGAAGCAGGGAATGCTGGATGTGGCACTGCACAGGCTGCCTGATGTGCTGGGCTGGAAGCAGATGGTGCAGGGCAGAGGGTAACGGGGCTGTCCTCAGTGGATGGCAGCCCCCAGAGCACTCAGGGCTGTCAGCGCGACAAGTGACAGCCAGGGCCTGCTGCTGGAGAGGAGATGGAAAGGAAGAGACGGGGGGAATTACAGAGCTGGTCCCAGGAGCTCACAGCAGTCACAATAATAATGTGACACATCCCCTCGCTGTGCTGTGCTGCCAGTGGAATGAGGGATCCGTGTGGGAAGCGGCGACGGCGTTTGTGGGGAGCACAGGGATGGAAGGGAAGCGGAGAGGAGACCTGTCCGGGGATCCTTCACCCCATCAGGGCAGAGGAAAAGCAAAAGTGGCTGTTCTCCTGTTCTTACATCCCAAAGAACGACATGAAAACTGTGCCACTGAACCGGGGCTGAATTCCCCCTCCTCTCCCCACCTTCTCTGTGTGAATAAGCAGCTCCTGCTCCTGCCTCTGCCAGTGCCACCGTTTAATTAATGTCTCCTGTCCCATCGTGTGTCAGTCACACGCCACAGGATCTGGGTGCAGGAGGCAGTTCATCACAGCAGCCACGACTTCCTTCCCACTCCAAGCAGCCAAACACTCAGAGAGCCCCAGTCTCAAACTCTCCCTCAACTTTAGAATATTCCAGACAGCCTTCAGCATCCACAGAGTGCCAAGGGGCAGGCAAATACAGGAGCAGTTAATCATTCCCCGGCTCAGCTGAGCTGTTCAGGATTTTGGCAGGTGCCAGCTGAGCAGGGATACAGCTCTTCTGGGGAGCAGCCTGGATTTCAGACTGATTCTGATGTTGCCTTGCTCTGACACTGTGAATCTCTGGGCCTTTGCTGCACCACCTGCAAATTCCACAGTGCCAGAGGTGAGCTGGGAGTGGGGTGTGGAAAACTGCACCACTGCTGGCACATCCTGGGGTACCTGGGCTGGGCTGGTTACAGGATCACACCTGTTGGAACAAACACCTTGCTCAGGACAGGCTCATTTTCCCAGTGTCATTCCCCAGCTTTTTTTGTGGAATCACAGAATGGTTCCGTTTGGAAGGACCTTAAAGCTCATCTCATTCCACCTTCCACTATCCCAGGTTGCTCCAAGCCGGCCTTGAAGATTTCCAGGGATCCAGGAGCAGCCACAGCTTCTCTGGGCACCCTGTGCCAGGCCCTCCCTGCCCTCCCAGGGAACAATTCCTTCCCAATATCCCATCTAACCCTGCCTTGTAGCAGTGGGAGCTGCATTGTAGCTGCATTCCCTCTTGCAGCATCGCCAGAGTGCCCCATCCACGTGCCAGGAAAGGCAGAGGGGGATTAAGAGAACAGCCTCTGATGGAGCTGTTTGTTTTCCAGGAGACACTGCAGCCTACAAGGACGGAGTGTACTGGATCAAGGGCCGCACCTCCGTGGACATCATCAAGAACGGAGGGTTTAAAATCAGCGCGCTGGAGGTGGAGCGGCAGCTCCTCGCACACCCCCACATCACAGGTCTGTGCTCTCCTGCTCCCTGCCCAGAGGGGACACAGCGTGGGGACCCTACTCTGGGGCAGCCCTGGCTCAGCAGGCACGTGAGGCTCCCGAGGGCTCGTGCCTGGAGCTCCCTCCCATGAGGAGATGTTGAAATCCCACAGTTTCTGCTCTCCCAAGGCCGGAGCTGAGTCAGCAGCAGCTCCTGTCTGATTTTGGAAATTAGGCTGTAATTAAATCTGCCCTGCCCTCGTGCATGACCCTGTGCAAGGGCTCAGGAGTGCTGCCCCCAGCTCCACACCGCTCCGTACATCATCTTCCTCCCCTCTGACTCCAGATTCTCAACCCAGGGAGCTTCCTGCGTTTTCCATGGTGAAAATCTCTGTTCTTGTGTCAGCACGGGGAAGCCCACAGTGCTTTCCAATGCTGACATCCCATGGCATTTTCCTTCCCGCACACCACTGCTGCCCACACCTCTTCTGCCCCCCTGGGCCCCAGGAGCCGCTCAGGTTGCTGAGGCCATCCCTGTTTCCCTGCAGACGTGGTAGTGATCGGGCCCCCGGACATGGTGTGGGGGCAGAGGGTCAGCGCTGTGGTGAAGCTGCGCAAGGGCGAGATGCTCTCCGTGAGGGACCTGAAGGACTGGGCCAGGTAAAACCTGACAGGAGGTAAATGAGGGACACAGGGAGAACAAGCTCAAAGCCAGCAGTGTTCTCTTCAGGGACATGCCACAGGATCACAGAATCATGGAATTGTTTAGGTGGGAAGGGAACTTAAGGCTCATCCGTTCCCACCCCCTGCCATGGCAGGGACACCTCCCACTGTCCCAGGTTGCTCCAAGCCCCAATGTCCAACCTGGCCTTGGACACTGCCAAGGATCCAGGGGCAGCCACAGCTGCTCTGGGCACCCTGTGCCAGGGCCTGCCCACCCTCACAGGGAAGAATTTCTTTCCAATACCCCATCTAACCCTGCCCTCTGGCAGTTTGAAGCTGTTCCCCCTTGTCCTGGCACTCCAGGCCCTATATAAAAGTCTCCCATAAAAAGTCTCCTCTTTTCCCATCTGAACAAGCCCAACTCTCTCAGCTTTTCCTCACTATGCTTTAGGTAGGTGCTCATCCCTAAATCTCCTGCCAGGGACATCGGTGACCCATCCAGGAGATCCCTTCATCCCCCACCTGTGGCCTTGGGGATCCCCCTGGGGGTCCCTGGTGCCAGGCTTTGCTCAGCCCCTCTGTACTCCCCTGCCTGCCCCCCTCCCAGAGTGCTTCCCACACGTCTGTTCCCATCTCTATCTCCAGCTCTGGGACGGGCACGTCGCTCCCGTGCCCTTGAAATGAAGCCCCGGAGGGTCGGGCTGCGCTCCCTGCCCAGCGCTGGCTCCGGCCCCCGCCCGCCTCCCCCCTCTCGCTCTGTCTCTCCCCTTTATTTTTTATGTCACTTACGTTCGCTTGGCCCCTGTTCTCGCACTCCCTGGCAGGAGACACATGTCCCTCTTCAGAGTGATTCATTTTGCGGCTTTCGCCTGCGATGGTGCTTCCCGGCGACAGGCGCCATGCCGAGTTAGCGGCTCCATATGGCCGGGTGCTGGTGGCGGCGGGGGGAGGAGGCCGGCCGGGGCTCGGAGGGCTCGGCACACTTGGCATCTCGCGTCGGAGCCAGTGCCAGGGCGCTGCCGGAGCCGAGCACGGCCCCGGCTTGGTGACACCCGGGCAGCAGAAGGCAGGAGGGTCCCCAATCCGCGCTGGGCAGGGATGGTGCTCGGGGCTGCGATCGCTGCCAGCTCACGGGCGGTGCCCTCAGGGAGCTCCTGCACTCCTCGCACCGCTGCGCGCTGTCCCTGCCCTCGGAGAGGGTCACTGAGCCAGCCGAGGAGTCCCCAGCCACGAGCTGCTCCCTGCAGACACAGGCTGGCAGCAGGCATCCCACCGCACATCCCCAGAGGGGCTGGGAGCCCGGGGCTGAGCTCCGGTGGGCTCCTGGGCTGTGGGTGATCCCTCTAGGGTCACTATTTGGCAGCCTCATTAACCTCTATAAATCACTGTTTGTCACATCCCCTCACTTTTTGGCAGCCCCATTAACCTGAAGTGGTCACTATTTGGCACCCCCCTTGGGATCACTATTTTGCAGTCCCATTAACCTCTATGAATCACTATTTTGCAGATTTTGAGACTCACTATTTGGCAGCCCTTCTATAGATCCCTTTCTGGCAGCCCTACAGTAACTATTCGGCAGCCCCGTTAACGGCAATAGATCCCTATTTGGCGGCAGTCATACAGTCCATTTTTGGCACCCCATTGACCTTAACAGAGCCCTTTTTGGCACCCCACTGATGTGAATAGGGCCCTTTTTGGCACTCCATTGACGTTTACAGAGCCCTTTCTGGCTATCTGGGGTCCCAGGTGGTGTTGGTCGGGGCTGTGGGTGCTCCCGGGAGGGCTCGGCCGGCCCTGCCCGGCTGTGACTGCTGCACTTCGGTGTTGCAGGGACACCATGGCTCCCTACGCCATCCCCACGGAGCTGATCGTGGTGGAGGAGATCCCGCGAAACCAGATGGGCAAAGTCAACAAGAAGGAGCTTCTGAAGCGCTTTTACCCAGCCTAGTGCCCACCTGGAGGGGCTTGGCCCTGATCTGCGGCTGTTCTGCCCCTGAGGAGGAGCCACAGGGATCATCCCTGGCAGGTCTGGGCTCACTGCAGCCTAGTCCGTGATTAACAGCCAATAAAACTAGGATTTTTCCCGCCTGGCTGAGCTGAGCCAGAGCTGCAGAGTTAGGGTTTCCTTGTGTGGGAGCCCTTTGTAGGAATCACAGAATCCCAGAACGGTTTGGGTTGGAAGAGACCTTAATTCTCATCCCATTCCCATCCCTGCCATGGGCAGGGACACCTTCCACTATCCCAGGTTGCTCTAAGCCCCATCCAACCTGGCCTTGGACACTGCCAGGGATCCAGGGGCAGCCACAGCTGCTCTGGGCACCCTGTGCCAGGGCTGCCCACCCTCACAGGGAAGGATTTCCCAGCACAAATAAAGAAAAAATCCAAAATCACACGTGAATACTGACTGTATTATCCAGTACACCACCAGATGATCCCAGTGCACTATCGATAAATTCCACCTGTAGACATGGAATTTTGTCCCTGTTGGACTCCACACATGAGCTGCCAGCCCCAGGGGGTCGATAATGCCAGCAGGGGACAGCAGATGTGTCCTGCGGGTTCCCAACCTGTGGGTGCCTCTGCTCTGGTCCTGTCCAGTGCTGAGGGGGTGACAAGGAGCTCCAGCTTTTCCCAGCAGCTGATGGGGCTCTGGAAGCACCAGGAAGAGCAGAAGAAACAAGGAGCACAAGTAATTACAGGGATTCCTTTGTTAGGGTCACTAGAGCCCCAAAAATCTGGGAGGACACGTAGAGAACATGGAGGGGATCATGGCAGGCACACGGTGCTGAGCAGAGCAGGCAGGGAGGGGATAGGATGAGAGTAGGGTTGGAAGTAAGGGGAAGAGGATATGGATGGCCTTTCTCCACTCCACCCCACCCACACAGGGCTCTGGTCACACACCTGCTCTATCCATCCCAACCCCTTGCCCACAGCATCATCTCCTGGATTTTGGTACTTCAGGCTCAAAAGAATTGCGATGGGGACACGAGGGACACTCAGAACTCAGCAGCCACCTCTTGCTGTCCCACATGCCAGGCACAGGGACACACGTGTGGAAACGAGCACCAGTGGGAGGGCCCGAGCGGATCCTTTGTTAAAACATCAGCGATGCAGTAAATTTTTTAACTTACCAAATAGATCAATATCAAATTATCATGTCTCGCATTCATAACTCTTAAGCAAGCAACAATGGAGAGAGACAAGGTCACTGGAGAATAAATAGCAGCGAAAGCTCTTAATGATCTATCATTCTCGACAACCCCGGGCACCCCGCACCAGCCCGATGACAAGATCATTAATAAAACTCTGCAGGAACGCTATCGATTGCTTTGATGGATGATCACAGGTAGCAAATACTGTAAAACACCTGGTTGTCACGCACAAAATGAGCAGTTTGACTCACACCTCGCGCAGGGACCTGCCTGGGGCTCTGCCGGGTTTGCTCCTCGGGGATTCCCGCAGGGAGGGTGGTCAGGGGTGACCCCCCGGTTTGGGGCTGCCATCCGCTCTGGACCTCCACGCTCCCACCTCCTCTCCCGCACCGCTGCTCATCCCTGTAGGTGGGACCCGTTAATTAAAAGCCTCATTAAAGGACCTAGTCAGAGTGCCCAGGTTGAGAGCTGAGCTGGCTGGAGATGGGGTGGGGCTCCAGTGCCACTGGATGAACCTGGAGACCTCCAGAACACCAGCACAGCCAGAACCCCTGGGATGGATGGGGTCCCAAGGCCGTGGGCTCTGCCCCCACCACGCTGCAGCCCTCGGGGTGCAGGGGGGGCTGTGTGTGTCCCCCCAGCTCCAGGCGCTTCTCCTGCGAGCCACGTCGGCATTGACGGTCGGATCATATGTACACAACCATTCAATTACCCCGTAATGGCTGCAGGCGATTAAGCCATCAATCTCCTTCATTAGGGCCTGCCAGGCCCGGCCCAGCAGCACCCAATAAAACCATTAAAACAACAACAACCCAAATCAGCAGCTTTAATGCATTGACCTTAACTTCAGCCCATGGCAGCGCTGGGGGTGTCCCCAACACTGGGGCGGCTGGGCACCCGCTCGCCCCGAGGGGGTATTGCCCTGCTGGGGTGTCCCCGAGGAGCTGGGGGCTGCCCACCCCTCCGTGCCCCCCCGGCTCGGCACGCCAGGACCTGCTCCAGCACTTTATAGCTGACATTATCTTTTATTGCCATATAAAATCCAAGCTCCGGTGGCTTTATGGGGCTGCGCCGGCGTGTGGCACCTCTGCACTCCCAGCTGCTCCCTCTGCCCTCCTGGGCGCTGCCCTGACCCCCCTGACAGGGGGGGTCACAGCTGGTCCCACTGCACCACACGTGAGGGACAGGACTGGTGCCACGCTGGGCTCGTGGCAGGTCCAGCTGCACCCCACATTAGAGACGTGACTGGTCCCAACACACGCGGGGTACAGCCGGTCCCGACACCTGCGACGCCTGCACCGCTGGGCGGGTCCGAGGGTGTCCGCCGGGAGCGGGGAACCCTCCGAAATAGGGTGACCCAGAGCAGCAAGGGACCAGCTGGGCTGGTCCTGCTTGGATCCAGCATTTGTGGGTCCCTGCACCCCAGAGGGAGCCCCGGTTTGCAGGAGCAGAGGGGCGAGGGTGTCAGTGCGGGGGGGTCCCTGTCGTGCTGCAGCCGTGGCCGTGCCAGGGGCAGCCCTGTCCCCACGAGTGGGGCTGGCACCTTGTCAGAGCCTGTCACGTCTGCCACCCCCGCGCCGCGGTGCCGGTGGCAGGGAACATCTGCTCGGCCGCCCTCTGCCACGGCGAGTCAGGGTCAGGGGCAGCCGCCAGGACCCCCGGCCAGCGCCGCCGGGGCGGCTCCTCGCAGTGACACTGATGCGGGGTGACAGGGCAGCGGGGCGGACGGATGGGATCGGACAGACAGACGGGCAAGTGAGCGCCGCTGCCCACGCCACGGCCCAGCCACGCCGCGGGTCACCGGTGCCCGCCGCTCACCCGCTCGTGACGCGTCCTTGGGGACAGCGACAGCCCTGCCACCACCGCTCAGCTCCTGGGTATGGACAGGACACATCCTGCACCCTCCTCCTGTATCCCTTTTCCCACGCACCGGGAGGGCACCGAGGGCATTTATTCCCAAGGAAAGGACAATGCCGGGCGGGGGTCCCCACAGCTGCCGAGCAGGGACGAGCTGATGCCACCAGTGTCACCGACACATTGTACACTTCCTTGCCAGGCCCGGGACTCGGTTTCCGGGGAGGGCAAGAACCCCTCGACCCCTTCACCCTGCGCAGGGGGTCGCGACTCTCCGTCCCTGCTGCACCGGGACCCCCGGGACCCCGCGCCGGCGGTCGAGGGTCGCTATCCGGTGCGGACCCGCAGGCTGCGAGCGCCTCCGGGCCGGGGCCGGTGACCGGGACGATGCTGCCACCTGGTGCCACGGCACGGCGGCGGCGCTGGGACCGGCACTGGCACCGGCACCGGGGATCGGGGGTCGGGGGAAACACCGGGACCGGCAGCGGGGGTCGAGGGCAGCGCTGGGACTGGCCGCGGGGGTCGGCAGAAGCATCGGGACCGAACCCAAGGATCGCGGGCAGCACCGGGATCGGGGGGTCGGGGGACAGCGCCAGGACAGACAGCGGGGGCCCAGAGTCTTGTCGGGACCCCCGGGGCAGCCTCCGCCCGCTCCGCCCGGTGGGACCCCGCCGGGACCGAGAGATCGCGGGACGCTGCCGTCCCTCTCCCGACTCCGCACTGGGACCGGCCCCGACGCCAACACAAATGGCACCGGGAACGGCCGGGAGCGACGGGCGGGCTCGCCCCGACGGGGGGCGCAGCCGAACGGGGCGGGAAGAACCGGGACCGGTCACTCTCCCTGTCCTGATCCCGGTCCCGGTCCTTGTCCCGGCCCGTGTCCCACTGTCGGTATCGGAGCATGTCCCTGTCTCGGTGCCGGCCCCGGTGCCTGTCCCTGTGCCTGTGCCTGCCTCTCTCCATGTCCCAGTCACTATGCCGATCCCTCCTCCCCGTCCCGGTGCCGGTGCCGGTGCCGGTGCCGGTGCCGGTGCCGGTGCCGGTGCCGGTGCCAGTCCTTGTCCCGCTGCCGGCGTCGGTCCTGGTCCTGGTCCCTGTTCCTGTCCCTGTCTCGGTCCCTGTGCTTGTCTCGGTCCCTGTCCCTGACCCAGTGCCGGTGCCGATGCCGGACCTTGTCCCGGCGCCGGAGCAGCCGGGGGGAGCGGGCCTGGGTCTCCCC
>VZRF01004456.1:120795-253404 GCA_013396875.1 Vireo altiloquus
AAAATCACACCTGCAAACTCACATTGAAAAATCACACTTAAAAAAAAAATCCCATCTGCCTTTTTTTTTGCCTCCCTCCGAGGGATCCACACCCACGCACACGTCTGGGAGTTACAGCACCGGGAGGAAAACTGACCCTGGAGACTCCCAAGGTCACCAGTACCGTGGTCAGATGAGCCTATGGGACTTTCCAGCGTTACATGCTCATAAAAGGCCTCTGTGTGACTACAGAGATGAATTCATGGCTGTTTAATAAAATAAAGAGCAGGGATGGAAATTAATTGTTACCTGTGGCTGTTTTCTTGAAGCCCGTGACACTGAAGCAGCCCCTGGTCCCAGCACTCACTCCAGTGCCCCACCATACTCATCCCACAGGCCTGGGCAAGGATGGGGGGAAAAACCCCTCTGGCTGGAGCTGTGGCACTGCCCGTCCTGCTGTGGCTGTGTGAGCCCTGGTCCTGGTGCCAGAGGAGCCAAGGCAGGAGCTGAGAGTTGGGCAGGGGAAGGTGGGACCGCCCTGGCTCTTCTGAAGCTGCTGCGATGCTGCAGTGAAAGCCTCAGCCAGCCCACTGCCCCGACTGTGGAAAATTCCTCAAGTGGCTGCAAAGCTGGGGGCAGCGAGGAGGGAGCTGGGGCTGGGAGCCGAATCCAGGGGTCCCCTCCGGTCCCCCCCCAGCCAGGACATGCCAGCAGAGGAACAAATGGCATTTGGAACATCTTTGCTTCCCAAAGCAGCGGCTCAGACTCTTGGCTAGCACCAGCACGAGGAAAACCCAGCAGAGGAAGGTGGAGAACCCAGAGCTGGCAGTGGGGTCCGTGGGGATCACCTCTCACTCCTGCCTGGGGTGGGCAGCTGCAGCTGTCAGGAAAGGCCGGGTGGCAGGAGGAAGGAAGGCACAGATACCTTGGAAAGGCACTGGGATCTGCCTCCAGCCACATCCCTGAGCTGCTGAGCGAGGACTGAGTTTGCCTGGATCCCCCAAGCTCGTTCAGACTCTGCAGCCCTACAAGAGCACCTCCAGCTCAGGCACTCCGGGGTGGGGAATTCACCAGCACAGGGAGTCCCCTCTCCTCATGAGCCACCCCACCACAACCACCTGCACATCTGGAGGGTTTCAACCCCACTGCACACAAAGAGGCACGGAAAAGGGAGAATGATGTTTAAAATCATGGAATAGTTTGGGTTGGAAGAGACCTTAAAGCTCATCTTGTTCCATCCTCTGCTGTGGGCAGCTGCTCTGGGCAACTTTTTCCTTGACAAGGAAACTGCTGCCCAGGGTGAACTATAAATACAAAGATAATTTTAATTAATTTATTTATTTCTTTACACATAACTGAAAGTGATGTTACAGTACATAAGTTATTTACAACTGTGCAGTAATGTGTTGCAAAATAAATTATCTAGAAGGCAGCAAAAGTACATTGTTAATGTATATAAAAACTGTACAGCATTTATGGGATACAATTTTTCTTTATATGAGTATTGGCTCTGTAGTGTTTTCAAGTTATGTTCTCAGAAAGAGAAACGAAATGCCCAAGATTAAAGGAAAAAATATATAAACCACGTGGATTTTACTCCATTAAAAACACAGTTGGCAAAGTCCTTTCTCTGCGTCGCCGTCTCCCCGGCTGTGCCGCCCCGGCGGCTCCTCTGCCCGTCCCCAGCGGTGGCAGCGGCTGCTGCAGGGCCACCAGCACATCCCGGAGCTGTCCCCGCTCCGGAGCCGCCGCTGCCCCAACTCGGACACTGTCCTTTTTGTTTCTAATTGGTTTTTTTTTTTGTAATTTTCTTTTTTTTGTAGTAGTTTTTTTTTTNNTTTTTTTTTTTTTTTTTTTTTTTTTTAGACATACCCATGATGGAACGAGAAATTCAAACACCCCCCTCCCTCCCCCCATGGTTTCCTACTGCAGCTTCTCCCGAGAGGAGATCCGCGCCCGGTGGAAAACAGAGAGCTGGAAATCACGGTGTTCACAAGTACATGGTTCACGTGGTTGCTGGCCCCGCTCAGCAGCTTCTGCAACACACACACATGGTGTCCTTGGCCTCCTCCCTCCGCGCCTCGGCCAGTCCCGGGGCCGCTGAGTGCCCGCTGCCCGCGCTGCCCGGAGCCTCCCCGCCGCGGGCGCCGGCGAGAAGGAGCTGCGCCCGGCCCGCTGCCCCGCAGAGCCGCCTCAGTCTGGAAGCGAGGGACACGTCGTGAAGAAAGTGCAATTATTTTTCTTATTGTTTTGTTTTCTGCCGATAGCTGCTTCCTCCTCCTCTGACCAGGGATTCATCAGCAAGCGGTTAAGGGTGAAAGTGAGCTCGACCGCCCGACCTCGGAGCGCTCCCGTCCTTGCCAGTGTTCAGTGATGTCTCCCGGGCTGGAACTGTCATGCCGGCAAGAGCACAAAGTCATCGTTCACGTCGACCATTGGCACATAGAACGAGGGCACCTCGTTCACGCAGAGGGATTTGTGCCCCGCGGGGTCCAGCTCCTGCACCTTCAGCTGCCACTCCATCCTCTGCACCGCGTTCAGGGCGGCTGCTTCGTGTTGCTGTCGCATGAGCAGGCATGTCTGGGTCGGGAAACAACAACGGGTCATGAGGGCTGAGTGGCAGGCAAAGGCAGGGGACATGCAGCCACTGTGGGCACAGGATTAAATGCACTGCGGGATGCCACACACAGGACACCTGCATTTGGAATGTCTGCTGAGCCCAGCTCCAGCAGGAGCCAAGGAAAACCCGAAAATTTGGGTTTGGAAGGCTTGTCAGCACTCCAGAGCATCCACTCCCATGCCAACGCTGCCCTGACAATCTCAGGACACCCATTCCATGCTGGAAACCACTAAGGCAGCTCCCAGGCTCCAGCCACAGGCAGAACCCTCCTGGAATGCCCCTGCCTGGAGCACGAGGCTCCCGCAGCTCTCACCTTCATCCGGTCGTACTTGTCATCCACGTCCTGCAGCCAGGAAATGAACTGCCGCGCGTTGAAACGGTCTCTGACTGATTTGTTTTCGTCTCCCTAAGGACAGGACAGCAAAGGGAGGGACATAGGGGATTAGGTTTGGACTTTAAGCAGTTAAGAGGTCTCACAGGCCACATTAAAGCCCCTCCTGGGGCGTACATTCCTCAGAACTGCGGTGCCTGCAGGGAGGGAGGATGGAGCCCACTGCTGCCAGCTGCTCCTGCAGCCCTTTCCAGGGATTCAGCCTCAGATGAGGATGCACCCCTGTGCACATAGTCCCTGTTCCCCCTTGCTTTGCAGGCCATCTCTCCATGTCAGCCCATCACAGCGCCTGCACCTCTCTGACTCCTTCAACTCACGCCAAGATGGCAGCAGCGCAGACACTTGGCTGGGAAATGCCGACGCATAAATCAGAGCTCCTGGATCAATACACAGCTCGCTAATAAATCCCAGGATCATGGCCCTGCCCAGGATCCCTCCTGCAATGCAGCAGTGCAACGATTCTCTTCCCTCCCTTCCACAGGAAAAGACACCCCAGAGTGTAGCAAAGAAAGCCTTTCTAGTGTGCAGATGATCCTGACCAAGAAGGATGGAGGGTCCCAAGTCTCACTGATACAGCTGAGCCATCTCTGCGTCCAGAAGACATGAACTCCCTGTATTCCACATTCCTGGATCTATTTCCTTCCCCAGCACACATGTGGGAACTGAGGCAGATTAGGCAAATGATGTTTAAAGTCATGGAAGTGTTTGGATTGGAAGGCACCTTGAAGGCCATTTCATTCCATCCCCTACCATGGGACACCTTCCACTGTCCCAGGTTGCTCCAAAACCCATCCAAGCTGGCCTTGGATGCTTCCAGGGATGAATTCCTTCCCAATACCCCATCTAACCCTGCCCTGTGGGGGAGGTGACATCCTGCATCTGTGTGCTGTGATGCGCAACGTGAGCAAGGAGAGCCTCAGGAACTCCTGCCTCCATCTTTCCCTCCATCCCTCCAGAAAAGCCCATCTGCCTCAGGGTCCTGCACAGCCCGAGACAATTCCTCACCACGGAGCCAGGCACTGACCTGATTTTCCAGAGGCATGTTGTACACCTCGGAGTCCAGCAGCATGGTGCAGGCACTGAAGGGCACAGCCTGGTTGGCAATGGTCCTCGCTGCCCGGCAGTGCACCCTCAGGATCTCCTGCTCGCAGGAGACGATGAGCTTCTCCTGAGGAAGAGCAGAGCAGTGAGCCTGGCAGCCTCAGCCTTGCCAGCAGAGGAAATTGGGGTCCTGCTCCCCAGCTGGAGAGTCCCCTTACCCGCTCTATGCTGTGCTGCAGCCGCAGCTTCCCCCGCACGGCCTCCTGCTGCTTGAAGAGCTCCTTGAGCGGCTCCGCGAGCGACGGCGGCGGCGCGATCTGCGGGCACGGGCACAGGGTGAGAGCAGGATCTCCGTGGGGCACAGCCCAGGGGCTGCCTGCCCCAAAATGTGTGCTGACCACAGAGGGAGCAGGGACATCCCTATGGAGACCGCAGAGAAGCTCTGCCAAGGACGAGGTCCTGCCAGTGCCCAGACCTCAGAGAGGGTGAGAACTTGACAAGGAGTGCCCAGTGCTGGGAGCAGAGCTCAGCCAGCACAGAGCCTGACCCACCCTCACTGCAGGGCAGGGCAGGGCGCGCAGCAAGGAATGCAGCCTGCTCACACTGACCCTTCTCCAACTCAGATCCCAGATTTAGCACCTGCAGCACTACCTTTATTGATGCGTTTGTGTTAGCAATGCTGCTCCTACAGTACAGCAGTGAGGTGCTGATCCCAGTGCCAAGTCAGAGAGCAGAGCAGGGGAAAATGATGGCAGGAATTAAGAGCTATCCTTTTCCCATGTTCCAGGTTTGATACCCTGTTACTGCACTGCTGCAAGAGCAGCTTTACCTTCCAGCCTCAAATCCAGTGGATTCTTAGAAACTTTGCTCTAAAGCCTGACCACACCTCAGGTCCCTCAGCACAGCCCAAGGTTTTCTCTGCCAAAATGCAGCATCTCAGGGGCTGCATTTACCACACAGCCAGGCACTTACCCAGGCTCAGGTTTGATGTCATATTCTAAAGGCAAGCTGGGGCATGTGCAAGGTGGTGGCAGGGCATGGGGGACAACTTGGACGTGCCTGTAACAGTGAGGGGGGGACAGCTCCTGAGGCTAAAGAGAGAAGGTGACTCACCACTGGAATATGGAGCTTGCTTAGGGGTTTGCCATCCAACAGGTAGGAGCCCGTGTAGGTGACATACTCCGCGTAGCACTGCGGAGCTTGGGGAGTAATATAGCACAAGATTTTCCGCTTCTCCTCAATCTTTTTCCTGATCTGGAGGTACTCGAAGTAGGGGTTGGACCTGTCGCTGTGGTAAGGTTCGATGTCGTCCAGCTTGATCGCATCGACGATAGCTGCCAGTGTCTGCTGGATCATCTCCCTCGTCTGCTGGGTGGACGTGTTGATCTGCTGCTGCAGCTGCTGGTTGGAGCGCTGGAAGCGGCGCTTCCGCGGGTGCTGAGCCTGGGAATCGTCCTCCTCCGTGATGCGGCCTTTGGCACGCGTGACGGGCGCAGAGACGGGAGGAAATTCCTTCTCGGATGCGGCGGCGTTCTGCTTGTTTTGGTTGGCGAGCATCTGAGCCCGGTTCCTGGTAATCCGCTGAGGAATCTCTTCTATTTTGGGTGGTTTGGGAGCTTCTGCTACTGGTTTTTGTACTGGTTCAACAGTTTCTGCTTGAGCATTGCTGGGAGGCGCGTCCGCCTGGGATGGCGGGGCCTGGCTCCCGCTGCGGGCTGCAGCACCGTCCTGTGGAACACTGCCCTCAGAGCTGGCCACGGGCACAGGACAGGGCTGGGAGCTGCCCTCTGCCACCCCAGCAGCCGACGACAGCTCCTCGTGCACAGCCTCCACCTCTTTGCTCTCCGCCTGCGCCGACTCGGACGGGGTCTGCTGGAAAACCTGCGCATCCGAGTCCTCTGCTGCCTTCTCCTCAGCTGCATTCAGGGCTTCCGAGGCAGCTTCTTGTGCAGCCACTTCTGGTTTCTGCTCCTCTGCTGGTGGCTCTGTGTCCGTGGGCAGGGTGGCCGCTGCCTGGCTGGCCAGTGGCTCCTCTGGCTCACCAGATGCTATCACGGACGCGCTGGCTTTGATGATCCCAGCGCTCGGTTCTGGAGCCGCTGCTGGGCTTTCCTCCACCGCTTCCGCCTCGGTCATCTCCGTCTCTGCAACGTCCTTGGGCTGGAGTGGCAGCTCTGGGAGCGAGAAGGGGCCAAGGTCCAAATCATCCTCGGTGTTGGTGAAGGGGTCGGGCCACGTCACCGCCTCCTCCGTGTTTGCAGGTGCTGCGTTGTTGTTTTCCAAGTAGTTGTTTTCTGGTGCAGCGACGACTTCGGCCTGAGGTTCTGCTGGCACACATGGGGGCTCTGGAGGGATCTCTGGTGCTTCTTCTGGAAGAGGCTTGCAGTTGTTGAAGAAGGTGTCTAACCTAGTAGGGGACATGTACGGAGCTTGCTCTTCGGCATTTGCAATTTCTCCTGGAACTGCCTCCTCAGCATCCTCCTTGACTTCCTCCAGCCTCGGTTCAGACACTGACAGAGGGTAAGAGATGGGAGAAACAGGGTAGGAAGTCTCTGTGGGAATGAAGGCTACCGGTGCGGGATGAATCGGCTCTAGGGAACAGAGAGGAGGTTTAGGGGACTCAGAAAACCTCTGGGGAGATTTCATCAGAAGCTCCGAGCCCATGGACCAAGTGACAGAGTGCTCCGCAGGGGTGCCCATCAGGCTGGGAGGAATGGCGGTGTCCGGGTTTCGGGAAGGAGGGTTATCCCAGTCTATGTTGTTTTGTTCTGGCATTCCTGAACTAAAATGGTTTTCTTCGATGGGTGGCAGGTAGGTGGATTCTGGGGGCATGATGGAGGCAGTGGCTTGCTGCTCCTCCGTGGTATCCAAGGGCATGCCGAGGTCAGGGGGAAGAGCACTTTCCACTGAAGGAGCCAGCAACTCATCCCTGTGCGAAGGGGAGGATTTTGCTTGTAAACCAGAGAAGACACTTTCAGGCGACTGGGCGACCCCGCTGACGGCTCCTGGCGCGCAGTGCAAAGCTTCCACTTTGGGTGAGGAAACTCCGTAATCCGGGGAGTAATACCCAGGAGACAAACACTGGAACTTCTCAGCAGGAACAGAGGGAAGGGGAACTTTCTCCTCCATTAAATGCTGCACTGGAGAGTCATAATTTGATGTGGCTGGGACACTTTGCTGTCTGAAAAACTTATCTCCGACACTGAATTCCTCTTCGGGGGCCCTCCTGATATCCACTGAGATGGAACGATAGAGGTTCGAGGAGGGTATGCTGCGAGTCGGGGTCTGACTGGGGTTCTCGGGGAGCCCGCTGGAAACGTTGGTGTATCTGTCGAAGAAGGAAGGAGAGCAGGCGTTCATGGACATGGTGGAGATGGGCAGCGAGTGCTGAGAGTCCGCACACTCAAACATCAGGTCTGTGTAGTCCTCGTTGCTGCACGATGGAGTCCTGGGCGTCTGCATCACCTCCTCATAGCTCGGGCAGGACACAACGGATGCCGGGGTGGGGACGCCCGTGGGCCGGTTCTGATCCGGCCTGGGAGATGCCGGGAGGATCTCCTTCAGCTGAGGACCCGTGATCCAGTCCTTGGAGTCTGTCCCCACAGCAGGCTGTGCCTTGTTTTCCGGTGACAGAATAGGAGTCAGGGGACCCAACTCTTTGAGTTTCTTGTCCTTGAGCTGCGTGTCCAGCGCTAGCGGCTTCTTTGTTGGCAGATCCAGGCTCCTCTTGCGCACATCCTCTGAGCTTTTAAGTTTGTCCTTTAACTTGGGGTCTCCGGACCTGTGCCGCATTTTCTCCATTTGCTTCATTCTCTCCTTGTGCCTTTTGTGGCGTTCCTCGATCTCCAGGTCTTTCTGGCTCAGCATCCTCTCAAAGCTGGTCATCATCAAATCACCATCTCCCAGAAGTTTCTCCCTCGGCCTGGCATCCTTCTTGCCGCTGTCTTTGGAAAGGGTTATTTTTTCATTCCCATTGCTTATCTTTATGGACTCTGATTTGTCTTTGTCTTGATTTTCCTTGAGCTTCTCCTTCAGTTTGGTTTCACCGAATTTGAGGTTGTCCTCCTTGGATTTATCTTTAAAGGTGGTAACTTGAGGCCCATCCTTGTCTTTGAGTGTTGACTTTGGCTCATCTTTGTGATGTTTAAAGAAACCATCTGTGTGTTTGTCCCTGTGCTTTTCCTTTTCCTCCTTCCATTTTTCCTTGTGTTTATCCCGCTTCTTTTTCTCTTTAGCTGTGCTGATGGTGCTGGAACCGTAAGACTTTTCTTTCTCCGCCTTCTTTGACAGCTCTCTTTCAGAATCATTTTTATCCTTCTTTTCAGAAAATAAGTAATCAATGCTCTTCTCCGGTTCCTCATCAGCCTCTCCCTTCATGTTGTAGGAAGAGCCAAAAGCCTCCCCATCCACAGAGAAATCCTTTTCATAATGAGTGGAATCCTTTCTGCTGCTGGAGTCCTTGAATTCTTCTGATTTTTCCTTTTTCTCTGTCTTCTCCTTCTTTGCTTTCTCCTTCTCGTGACTCTTCTTTGAGGAAGATGAGGAATGTCGGTGCCTCTCCTTCTCCTTGAGTTTGTCCTGCAGGCAGGGTAAAGGGAGAGAGTCCTTAAACTTTTCTTCAGCGGCGTCGGTCAGAGAGAGGTTAGAAGACTCGAAGAGGCTGGTGAGTCCTGGCTCCTGCCCTCTGTCCGTGAAGCTGTCAGATGAGATCTCGCTGATTTTGTCATTGGAGTCATCCCTGTAGTCATTCAGAGCCTCCTCCTCCAGTTTCTCCAGCAGGCTCTTCTCCGACTCCCCTCCTTTTGAAGACTTCTTCTCTTTGGAATGCTCCTTGTCCGGCTTCTCCTTATGTTTGCTTTTCACCTTGTCGTCACTGGTGTGTTTCTTCTCAGCCTTTTCTGGGAGCTTTTGCTTGTTTTTCTTCTCCTGAGTGGAATCTATGGACATTCTTTCCTTCCTGTCCTTGTACTTCTCACTGGAGTCTTTATCCTTCTTCTCTTTGTGTTTCTCAAAGGAACTCTTCTCCTTCTTCTCCTTTCCCCCTTCTGATGTTCCTTTGTCCTTTTTCTTCTCCTTGGACTCCTTATCCTTCTGCTTCTCCGAGTGCTGCCGGTCAGAGGAGTACTTGCGGTGCTTGTCGGGGTACAGCTCCTTCTCGGCCCCCGCGCCGTCGTCCTTGTCCTGCAGACTGTCCAGGCGATGCATCTCGCTCCCGGCCGAGTCGCTGACCTTGAACCCACTCAGGCTGTAATCGTCCCTCTCGTCCTCGCTCTCATCCGTGAAGATGTCAGCGATGCTGTACCAGCTCTTCTCCTTGCCTTTCTTTTCATCCTTCTTCTCGGAGAAATCATCTCTGTCTGTGGAGAAGTTTTTCTCTTTCTTCTCCTTCACCTGGTCGAAAGAACTCTTCCTCTCCTTGTCTTTGCTGTGAAGATCTTTGTACTTCTCCTTAGTTTCTTTTTTCTCTTTGAAACTCTTCTCTAGTTCTTTGTCCTTCAGGATTTTCTCTTGAGCAGCTTTTTCGTTTTTCTCCTTGTCGCCTTCTTTGGATTTTTCTTTGTATTTTTCTGGCTTCACCTTTTCTTTTTTTTCTTTATCAGGAGCATCTTTCTTCTCCTTTTCCTTCCCAGAATGGTGCCTCTCCCAGCTCTCCAGGGTTTTCCCACTGAACTCAGGGTCAGACTTATCCTTGAAGAATGTTTCACACCCATACTCCTTGAAGTCATCTCGATAGGGCTCCTCCTGCTTCGTCTTGGGATCTTTTCTCTCTTTGGAGCCATCAGAGGAATCTTTTCTGTCTTTGTTGGTTTCACCTGTGTCTTTTTCTTTCCTCTCCTTGCCAGTCTCCACAGAATCCTTCCTTTTCTTATCCTTTTCAGGCAAATAACTGGGAGTAACTTTGTGTCTGTCTGTTTGGTCCTTTTTCTTCTCGGAGCTTTTCTCCACATAATCCCTCTCCTTCTTCTTTAAGAAAGTGTCCTTTTCATTCCGCTTCTCGTTGTAGTCCTTCTTCTCTTTTATTTTATTTTCCTTTTTCTTGTCTTTAATTTCCTCTTTCACAGGTTCTATGATTAGTTTTGCCACAGTGTCATTTTTAATCTCCCTGAAATCCGTTATTGGAGAATCCCAGCTGTCCTCACCCTTGAAGTCGAAGGATGAATCAGAGGACAAGTCAGAAAACCACCTCTCCTGCTGATCATCTGAAAGGCTGAACTTTGTGTCCTCGCTTTCAGCAAATTGACTTTTGTTATTAAACTCATCAAACCCAGACTCGTCCCTGTAAAGTTTTTCTTTTTTGCATTTTTCCTTCTCCTCTTTGAAGGATTTTTCTTTCTCTAGTTTAGAAACCTTCTCCTCCTTCAGCTCATTCTTCTTCTCAGATTTGGACTGCTTGTCCTTTGACTTCTTCTTTCTCTCCTCCTTGTGTATTCTCGGCTTCTCCTCCTTGGGAGATTTCTCCTTGACAGGTTTCTCTTTTTCAGATTTACTCAATCCTTCTCTGAAGGATTTGCTCAGGTCTTTACTACCATCTTTGATTTTTCTTAACGATTTCTCCTCTTTTGAGGATTTTCCAGTCTCATCTTTAAACAACCACTCCTTCTCCTCAGCTTTACCTTTGGGGAGTTTTTCCTCCTTCTTACCATGCTCCCGATCGTGCTTTAACACTTTCAACTTGTTTTCGACTGGATTTTCTGTCTCTACTATCAAGCCTTTCTCAGGCTTTTGTTTAGAGTCCTCAAACTCAAAAGAAAATGTTTTGATTATTTTAATGTCTTGGCTAACAGGACACTGTCCCTTCTCCTTGTTTTTATGTTTGTGTTTTGTTTTATGCTTTTTAACAACTTTCCCCTCCTTGTCCAGCTTTGGAATTGCTCCATCCACATTACTATGGAATGAATTCTTTTTCTCAGAAACAGTGTTGTGGGGGGTGTTTTTCTTTTTGTGCTCTGGTTTCTTCCTGACTGGCTTTAGTGACTCTAAGCTCGAGTCCTCGGACGAATAGTCTGACTCGCTCGTCAGCCTCGTCCTGGTGGAGTCCGATAGGGAACTGACGTCTGACCAAGCTGGAGAAGATATGGTTTTCCAATTGTCCGTCCTCCAGTGCTTGGAGTGCTGTTCTGTAAGATTAGCATTATGTTTCTGGGATGCTAAACTCCCATGAGAAGAGGTCGATGAGGCAGACAGAGAGTTAAACAAGGAGGATTCCTTTAGCACTAGCCTTGAGTCCTTTACACAGCTAGAGCTCTGCAGAGAGTCTCTATCATCCTCCTCACTCTCCACGTTTTCACTCTCTGATTCAGAGGAACAAAACTTGTCATTTTTTTTGCCAAACCGAACCTCTTTGCTTTTTGTCTCCTTCTTCCGCTTCTTTTTTACTTTGCTTTTCTCCTTGGGCGCCTTGGTGCTGGCGGGCTCCCGAATTTTGCTGCTGGGCAATATGGAGTGGGTGGAGAGGCGCAGCTTCTCCCCCGTGCCCACGGCCACGCTGGTCTCCTCCTCGTCCGAGCTGTCCGACAGGATGCGGTGGGCAGCTTTCTTTGGTGTAATTGTGTTATTTTTAGTATAAGTTTTCACTTCCATTTTGGGTATGGAAATGAAACTGTTTGCTTTAGTCTCTTTCCTGTAATCCTTTTTCAGCAAATGTTTGTCATCGACCGGTGGGACCCGGTCCTGCTCATCGTCCTCATCGAATTCATACTCATCCTTTACCGGGGTGATGGTCTTGGGGGGCTCCTGGGCCTTGGGTTTGTGCTTCAAACCCTTCTCAAACTCTGAGTCTGTGTTATTGCCATCAACGGAGCTGGACGGAGCGAAGGAAGGGGCGTCCTCCTCTTCTGAGGTCTCTGCAGAGAGAGAAGAACAGCGTGTTAAGGACTGCCAAAGGTTTTGGGGAGAGAACGTCACTGGTTTCCTGCATACACCAACTCCTGCAAACAGCCCTGATGCCCTTTGGCCTCATCCAGCCTTTGCAAGTTGGCAGCCAACAGCTCGGAATGCCAGGTTGGGGGATCTTTTTGGAAGGAAGCTCCTCCAGCTCTAACCTGCAAGGGGCATTCCTCAAAATAACATCCTGGGTGTATCACGAGAACTTTGGAACAGGGTTATGACTGCACACAGTGTAGGTCAAGGCTCCCCCAAAAGACTGGAAACTCTAATTAAAACCTGCAGAGTGTCTCACAAGGGTGGTGGAAGAGGCTCTAGCAGGGACAGCCCAGGAGCAGAACCTGAAACACCAGTGTTGAGACAGCCAGGGGACAGGAACACAGGGTGGGCATGCAAACCTCCTCCTCTCCACTGGAACTGCCCACCTTCCAAAGATAAGACATCCATTTACCTGCAACTGGCTTCCAGTTCTACATCCTGCCTGCACCAGGGAAGTGATCTCAACGCTGGCTTCCAAGGCAAACAGCCCCCCGAGCTAAAGCTGGTGCTTATGTTGTCTGAATTTGGGTTGCAGCTACGGGTGAGCTCCTGACCATGGCAGCATCTGACTGGAGTCTAACTTCACTGTCCTCTTAAGGTCTCTGTGGTAACAGACAGCTGCAAGCCAGGAGTGTCACTGCCACGGGCACAGAAAGGCCAGTCTCACCTGTGGAGCTCTCTTCGCTGGAGGGGTACGTGGTCTTCCCCAGCAGCAGGTTCACCATGGTGGGAGAATTCGCTACTTTTAAAGGTGTCTCACCCTTCCTGTTGCTTTGATGAGGATTCCCTCCATAATGCAACAACAATTTCACCACCTGAAAAGAGAAACTGAGGCTTGAAGATGCTCAGGATGTTTTGATTCCAGGGGATTTTTGCATGATTTTCATATATAACTAAAGAATGGTGTCTTCAGGACATGGCTTTGGTACTAACATAAGAGAGAAATCCCAGCAACGTTCTCAGGGAAGTGGTGGAATCACAACTCAAAAGTGTTCAAATAACATTTAGGGACAGGGTTTAGTGATGCATTGGCAGCATGAGGTTAATGGCCAGGCTCAGTGACTGTGGAGGTCTTTTCCAGCCTTAATGATCCTGTGATTCTAAGAGCCAACCTGGGCAGGAAAGAAGAGGGAAGAACAAGGTACAAAATCATGTTCCTGTCCCAGTTCCAGAAGAATGAATTCCATCCCCTGTGCAGGGGAGCACCAAGTAAAACACTCAACAGTTCTGAGACAGGAAAATTCACAGAATCAGAGAACAGTTTCGCTGGAAGGGACCTTTAAGCCCATCTCATTCCACACTTTGCCATGGGTAGGGACACCTTCCACTAACCCCAAGGCTGCTCCAAGCCCCGTCCAGCCTGGCCTTGAGCACAAATTCCTGCCCATTACACGGGAAATGAAACAAAAACACCCAGAATCTCCGCGTTTTCACAGCGGGCTGCTCGAAGCGCAAGTTTCCAAAAGAGCCATTTAAAGCAGAGCAGTGAATTCCAGCAGCCCAACCTTGAAGTGGCCGTTGTTGGCCGCGTCGTGCAGGGGAGTGTCATCGTCCAGCCCCTTGGTGTTGACCTCGGCGCCTGCTGCCAGCAGCTGCTTGGCCACGTCGTAGTAGCCCCGGTTGCAGGCCTCGTGCAGCGCCGTCCAGCCTGCAAGGACAGGGACACTCAGGACACGGCACCACCTTCACAGCGACACTGAGACACAGGGAAAGTCTCCTCCAGGCTCAGAGCCCGCAGGGACAGCGTGGCCAGGGCTGCGTCGCTCTGATGGCCAAGCTGGTTGTGTTCGCCCGGATGCCCATGGCACAGCAGGAAGGAACCTGCAGCTCTGCCATGCTACTCCTGCCAGGCAGTCACAGAATCAATCCCACTTTTCCCTCTGGTCACGCCATGTGCTACAGTCAGAGCATCTGCCAGACCGGACACTGCCCTAGGAAATGGGAAGTTTTTGTAAGGAGAATTGCTGATGTCATGTGAAAGGTAGGTCTTAAATCTGTTCCCCTTTATATCACTGGGTTACAAGGGATCTTAAAGCTCATCTTGTTTCACCCCCTGCCATGGGCAGGGACACCTTCCACTAGCCCAGGTTGCTCCAAGTCCCCTCCAATCTGGTCTTCAATGCTTCCACAGCTTCTCTGGGCAATCTGTGCCAGGGCCTCAGCACCCTCACAGGGAAGAATTTCTTCCTAATATCCCATCTAACCCTGTCCTATGTCAGTTTAAGGCCATTCCCTCTCATTCTGACACCCCATGCTCCTGTGAAACATCCCTCTCTAGCCTTTAACTCCTTTAGGTTTGGCTTAAGGTTTCAATCCCTCTGTAAGGGAAACCCAGGTGCCCAGACCAGGCCAGAGCTCTGAGCCAGCCCCCACACAGATTTTCTGGGTGCTCTCCAAACACAGGAACACCATCCCGGGCTTGGGGGGAGACCAAACAGCAGGGTCTCCACAGTAACGGCGGCTCCAGCTCTCAAACAAATCTCTGAGGAGCACAGAACAAAATATTTTATCATGTTCAAACAGACTATTTTTAAGCAGAGCCTGTTTTGAAGTTTCCCAGCGCGGCTGCTCTGGTGTTTTGCTGATAGCGCCGTGGGAGCGCGTTCCGTTACCTTCACTTGGAGCCTTTGGAGGGGGCACCTGTGCCCGGAATTAATCACAACTGATACTTCAGTCTGGCACTGGGATTAATCATACGGGCGGAGGAACAGCCGTATCTATTTATAGCTCCAAAATCGTGCAAAGAGAACAGCAAAGAGCAAAGTCAAGCTCTTGGATGTGCTGAAGAAAGGCTGATCCAGCCTCACCAATGGCTCCTTCATCACCCCCTTCACCATCATCCCATGGCTGCCTTCTCCCTGAAGGATTTGGGGCTGTTCCCATCCCATCCCACCACCCTAAGCAGGAGCTTGGCAGCACTGCTGAGGAGGAGGAAGAGGAGGAGGAGGTGCTGCTACTCCTGAGCTGAAGGTCAGGATGGTCAACTCCTCCAATTTGGGTGCCTGACCTTGCCCCTCACATTCCCTCCCCATCAGCAGCACCTCCACATTCAATCCTTAAAAACAACTCCCAAAAATTCATAGGCATGGGCCCCCCAACTCCAGAGTGACGACTTCACAAACCCACTCTCAGCAGTATTTCTGTGCACATAATTCCTTCTATTTTAAGCAAAAATAGAGCTAAACCAGCCCACCTCCCTTTGCAAATCCCCCTCTAGACTTCCAAGCTGGCACTCCCGTGGAAGGGCAGAAGGAAATGGTCAGTTTTGGTGTGTGGAGCCACGACAGCTCCAGAGATTTTCTGGGTCCTGCCTAGCCCAGCTTCATCACCTCAAGCAGACTGCAGCCTGGCAATTCTGCTTCCAAACTCCAACAAGAGAACCGATGCCTTGGGGGATTTTTTATGCGGCTTTTTGTTGTTATTTGATTTTTTGGTTTTTTTGGTTTTTTTTTAAAGGGCAAAAAGACTTTTTCCACTTCAAAAGAGCAAAATCACAATTTTTGGCAAATCCCCTCTTCCCAAGGCGCAACCCCGTGTTAGAAACAAACGACTTTTTCTGGTGGGAGTCATTCTCGGAGGTGGAACACGCAACCAGGCGGGAAAAAGTTGGGATTCCTGGGCTGTTACCTGCAAAGTCCTTCACATTGACATCTGCACCCTCGATGATGAGCTCCTTGATGCGCCGGGCGTCGCCGCGGATGGCAGCGCGATGCAGCCGAGTCTCTCCTCGCTCGTTTCTCTTATTTACTTTATCTTTGGTTTTGGAGGCAGAGTTGGGAGTTCCCTTCTGACAAACTGTAGACTGAGAGGGATGCTTTGGTGTTGTGTCAACTGCAGGGAGGAGAGAAACGGCGTCAGGAACTGCCACTCCAAAGAACTCCTAAGCCCTTAGAGGGAGCTCGTGCACCGCGTTTCGGCTCGGCTCTTCCCAAAATATTCACCACAAGGCAGCGAGAGGCAGCCCAAGCTCTGGAGTGGATGTGAACAGAGCAGCCTGTGTGTGTCCCACGGAGACGGGAATCACGGGCTGCCAGAGCCCACTGGAGAGCTGCAGCCCTGGCAAACACTGTGGGCAATCCCGTGATTTGGGAGCAGACAATGCAGCTCCTTACCCTCGAGCCTCAATTCCCGAGGGAAGTGGCCTTTTACCAAGCACATGTGAGGTCTGACGGCCTTGGGAGGAGACTGTGCATTTCCTGGGAGAGCACTGGAATGCTCTCAACACTCTGCAGCTTTTTCCCTTTTAGTTTTCCCAAATAACAACAACATAAGCAGCAAGTTTGGTGGTTTTTTTGGCTTTGTTTTTTGTGCAGTGTTGTGTGTAGGATGCGGATGTGAGCACATGGATAGCACAGAGCCTCCAAAAACCCGGGGGGGGGCACGTTTGCAACAGATAAAAACTACTAAAACACAAAATCCATGGTAAACACATTCCAGCTGCTCCGCATCTCAAGTTACAGCTGTGGTGGGAACACATCCCCTTCCACAAGAAGAAACATTAAAAAGGAGGATGATATTTTGTCTTTATTCACAACCCACTTTTACTGAGATAGCCTGAGAGGCCAGTGGGAAACACAGAGCTGAGGTGGAGGAGGCTCCCACAGAACCAAAGCTCCAGCTGAGCAGCCAGGGTAGGCTCGGTGGTGGCCTGGATTGGGCCCGAGGGACACAGGAAAAAGGGAGAGCAGCCAGAGCCACGTGTGGATCCCTGGAGACACCCACAGAGCCCCGTGGGAGTGGTGAGACCCCAGAAAGCAGCAAACCAGCCCCCCTGCACCATGCCAGGGGCGGCAGCTCAGCCCTGCTGCTGCACCCGAACCTCTGGTGACCCCGGGAACCTCACAGCAGCTCCCACCTGCCTTGCCCACCCCTCGGAGCAAACCCCCTCCCCAGTCTCACCTGGGCTGTTTGCAGACTCTTCTGCTGTCATCTGCATGAGGAGAGCGACTTGCTGGCGCTCGGAGAGCGGGTACCCTGCCCGGATCCCCGAGAGGCCCATGCCGAAGAGCAGGCCAGGCTTCCTGGTGGCGGGCTCCTTTTTAATCCTCTTCCGCTCGGGACCCTGCTTCTCTGTGGGGCGAGGACACAGACACAAGCCATGAATGTCACTGCAGCTGAAAGCCATGTTCCTTTCTGGGCATGGGACTAACAGTTCCAAAAAGCTTGTGGTGAGTGAGGGATCCCCGTGGTGAGTGAGGGATCCCCGTGGTGACGGATGGATCCCTGCACTGGGAGCATTGGTACCTGGAGCAGCTGCCCAGGCTCATATTGCTGAGGGTGCAGCCAGGACATGCTCCACTCCTGGCTGGTTCTCCCCTCCTAAAGTGGCTGCTCCCACCTGGCCCAGAGCATCCACCTGCCCTCAGGTCTTCTGCAACCCTCTAAAAAAATCCCAAACAAACAGGAGGGTAGGAAGAAACCCCAGAGGTTGCCTGGCTGTCATCCCAAATCCCAGACTGACAATGAGTCTCTGAAATCATCCAGCTGCACAGGCAGCTCCTGCTGAGGGACCATGAGCAACCACCCCCAAAGCTGGCATTTGGCAAATCCTGCTGCACCACCTCTCAGAGAACCACAGCCACACCAGAGTCCCAGAACCATGGAATGGTTTGGGTGGGAAGGGACCTCAAAGCCCATCCAGTCCCACCCCCATGGACAGGGACACCTTCCACTGTCCCAGCTTGCTCCAAGCCCCATCCGACCTGGCCTGGGACACTTCTAGGGATCCAGGGGCAGCCACAGCTTCTCTGGGCAATCTGAAGGTGCCTCAGTACCTTCAGGGTAATAAGAAGTAACAGTGGTGCAGCCTCCCTCTCCCCAGCTCTGCTCAGCCCCGCCTGTCACACTCCATGTGGGTCACGGGCACGCGGCCACTGGGACGGAGCCTGAGGTGCCCCCGCGCAAAGTCCAGCGGCTCAGGTGGAACTGCCAACGGTCGGGGTCACGCCCGGCCACCAGACTCTGCACCACAGCACAGGTTTCCTCCTTCACCCACCCAACTGCAGCCCAGGAAAGGTCTCTGGCAGACGAGGGCAGCAGCGTGTGGGGATGCTCTGCTCCTGCCGCTCGCAGCTCCCGCGGCTGAGGCAGGGCCAGCTCCAGAAACAGCTCCTGGCACAGTGCACAGAGCTGCCAAGCTCTGCTACTCAGGTCCCACCTGGAGCAGGTGATTTCCATCGACCCCTTCTCCTGGGATCCTGCACATTTAAAAAATCACAACTGTTCCAGGGAGCCTCTCAACCTGAGAGCATGGCCACTCCTCTTCAAAGCCCTCTGGTCATTGCTCAGAGGAGCTATGGCTGCCCCTGGATCCCTGGCAGTGTCCAAGGCCAGGCTGGACAGGGCTTGGAGCAGCCTGGGATAGTGAAGGTGTCACTGCCCATGGCAAGGGTGGGATGAGATGAGCCCTTAAGGTCCTTTCCAACCCAAACCGTTCCATGATTCTATGAAATGCAAGCCCTGGAAACATGTCTGCATTGAAGGCGAATCCCAGTCTACTCTTGAAACCACATTTTGGTCATCCTGGCAGCTGTAACAGAGCTGGAAGATGAAATCAGATCATAGGACAGATTTTTAATGGCTTAAAATAAAATTAAACCCAGTGTGCTTACGGGAAGACAACTTTGCCAGGGTGGCTCCAGGAGCCACGTTGCTGTGCTGTGTCCTGCCAGGGGACACAGGGACACCTGATCCATGTGTGCAGCACCTCCCTGTTCCTCCTGAGACTCTCAGCTGCTGCTCCAAGCTGCTTCAACCCTGCTCAGCCAGGCCTGGCTTCCCCCAGCCTTGGTCACATCCAGCCATGCCCCAAAGTCAGGCATGAAGACGTTTGAGGGGTCACATCTTGGCTGGTGCCACCAGGCAGAGCCCCTGAAGTACACGATGCCCAGGGCTGCTCCGCACGTACGAAGCCACAATTAGAATGGGAACATTTTCATTAATATCCCTTGGCTGCTGCAGGTTGTCAGCACGAGCCTGGGATTTGCAAAAATTGATTATCAAGTTCAACCGAAAGCCCCTAAACTCCTATTCATTCTGCAGTTGCAGAAATTTCCTCCTCCACAGAACATTTAACATTACAAAGCATGTGATCAACAAGATAAAAATAAATTGGAAAGCGACTGCCGCGTTCTCGCTCGCTGAGGGGAGGCAGCCGAGGACTCGGGCTCGTGCTTCCCGGTGGGAAGGGCTCAAGGCCAGCTGGATGGGACCTGGAGCAAGCTGGTGTGATGACCTACCCTTAAGGGTGGCTTGTCACACCTGGTCCAGTGGAAGGTGTGCCTTGCCCACGGCAGGGGGTGGAGATGAGCTTTAAGTTCCCTTCCAACCCAAACCATTCCAGGATTCTGTGATTCTATGGCTCTGATGTGGGCAGCGTGGCAGCCCCTGGCTCCCCTGCGTGGCACAATCCTCAGCAGTGTGGAGGGACCACATAAGCAAGATCCTGAAGTGGGTCTGAAACATGAGCAGGAGGATGGAGATGGAGCTGGTCCCAGCATTCACTTCCCATCCTGAGCCTCAGCATGGGGAGAGTCCTGCCCGGCCCTGGGCTGGCTCTCCTGGTCCTGGCTGGTCCCAGGCTCACAGAGCTGCACGTGTGTTATTTCAGTCCAGAGGATTTTACTCAGAATCAGACTTGCAGCAGATTTAAAGGTGTCCCTGCCCAGAGATCTCTGCTTGCTGGCTCCTGCAGGCTGCTCCTGTGCCTCCAGTTAACTGTGCCTCTGGAACACTTTGCAGCAATCTGGAACGACTGGAGAGAAATTATCCCAGTGTTACCCACCTTGGCTGACAGAAAAAAAACTGATTTCACACTAAAACCCCTTTAGCAAGCACAAACCCCAGCGATACGGGGGGGTGTGCAGGCAGGGAGCCCCCAGTGCCCATTGGCAGCAGCGGTGGCCGGACCGTGCACACAGATGCCAGTGGGAGGAGGACCACGGCAGCCCACGGATGCTCCATGAGCCCGGGATGAGCCACACCTCCATGCAGCTATTTTTAAAGCAGCTCGTTTGCTGCTTGCTTCAGCCCTTCTGCAAATCTCCCGAGCATCAGCCCCGGTTTAATTTGGGGATCCTGCTCGGCTCTTCCCTCGCGCTGACGCCAGCAGGAACCGCGTGCGCAGGCTTAAAGGGGAAAGCAGGAGCTGAGCTGGGAACTGCTCCTGCCTTTCATCACACGGAGCCTGAGAGGCTGCAAAGGCAGAGCAAGAGCAGATTCCCAGGACAAAGGGGTTTGAGCATTAGCTTGAGGGTGGCTGTCATGCCCGCACAAGAGCCTGGGCAGTGCTGCAAAGGGGAGCACAAATCCAGGGCTGCTGGAAGCGCCTCGGCAGCTCCACAGGGATCCCAGGGCAGATTGAGAAGGGTTCAGCGCTGCTGGGCTGGCTCTGTGTGCAGACACAGGCTGAACCCAGCCCCAGCTGAAACGGAGAGAGGGGCAGGCAAGGAAGGAGAGCAGGGTAGCGATGGAAAACCTCTCGGAGGTTTCTCCAACGCACGGCAGGACGCTGGCAGGTCGTGGGGAGGCCGGAGCCACGCGGCTCCTCGCTCCCCACGCACGCAGCACGCCCCGTAATGCAGAAAGCATCTGCTCCCACCGCTCGGCATGACAACACACGCACGGAAGGTGGAACCCCGAGGAAAAATACCATTTCCAAAGCAGCAGCTCCAGCCGAACGTCTCGGTGCCACACGGGCACGCCGAGCGCCGGCTCAGCGGAGAGAGGGGCTTTGCAACCGCTGCCGTGCCGAGAGAGCACACGGCCAGGAGATCAATAGGAATAAATTAGAGCGGCACAGACAGCAACAGAGACTGCACTGCACCCCCGGGAGAGCACGCGGGCTCTGCTCGCCCCAGCCCGGCCCAGCCTGCGTAAGAGTGACTCATTCCTGCTGCAGAACTTGGAGGGCATATAACGTTTTGGAGCATGTCGGCTCAAAGCAGGGAAGAGCAGGTCCAGCCCGGCACCGCGGCCTGGGGATCACTCCCAGGCTCACAGGGCGCCTGCAATGTGGGCTGAGGACTCGGGAGGTGAAAGGCTGACAGCAGCATGGTCCCACCACACGCCAAGGCTCTGGGGCACTCCAGAACTGAAGGACAAGCAGGCTGAGGGGAAGGCTGGAGGTGGCAGGAGCGGCATGGAAAGGGAAGCAGCACCATGGCACAGGTGGACAAACAAGAGAGGGCAGCAGGACAGGCCTGAAGGCTCGGCGGCGAACAGCTCAGTGAGGGGGGTGAGCAGGAGACCCCTGGAATGCAGAGGAACACGGCTTGGGCTGAGGGGACACACTGGCACCAGGAGGTCATGGGCACACTGCAGAGCCAATGGACCAGGAGCACAGCCAGCAGGTGATTTAGTTTATCAACCCAGGGCCAGATAGGAAAACAAGAGGAAAAGCAAGGTCTGCCTTGACAGAAGGTGCCCCGAGCAGCCCCCGTACAGTGGGGAGTTCGTTCCCAACCTGAAGGATGGAGAACCAGAGCCAGAGCCTGCCTCATCCCACACTGCTGGGAAGGATGGTGGAGATCTTGGCTCTGAGTCAGGAGTGGAGGAGAGGTGCCAGCAGGAGGAACAAGCCCCTTTATCACCATGTCAGGTCACTGTGTGCAGCTGAACCCACCATCCCCACTGTTCAGCTGGGCTCCCTGGGGATGAGGATCTGCAGGGCTCGACCCCACTTGCAGCAGTATTCTACAATATGATTTCACAAGAAAGGTTTAACGCTGTGATCTAAACCCAGGTGTTCTCCCTTCACTTGTAGGCCAGACCCCACAGCTGTGCCCCGATGTGTAAAAGCAGCTCCTTCACAGAGTGGCCACTGGCTCCCGAAATGCTGTGAGAGGAGCCCAGAGGCTTCATCAGAAACAACACTCTCCATGTTAAAAGTGAGTAATTCAGAGCAAGACCAATTTTTAAGTCAGACTGTTCATTTCCCATGAAATAGAAAGAGCTGGAGGAGGGAGGACAGGGGGGAAGGCTCTGGCCAGCCCTCCCCTCCTGGAGCTGGGGCCAGGACACTCTGCAGACAGCGCTGATAAAAGCTCTTGTATTAAGGAAAAAGCCATCATTGATAGATTTTTGGTTCACAGAGACACAGCACACTGCAACCTCTCCCTCTGCATGTTAAGGAGGTGATGAGGGGGGAGGAGGGAGATTTATGGCAGCTCCCGTCATAAAACGACCTGGTTTTCTGCGCAGCCCTTCCCAGATGGCTGCTGCACACGGGGAGTTTCTCAGGGTGATCTGAAGGCTGGTGTGTGCCAGGCTCTCCACACTGTGCCGGCATTATGGAGCCCAGCTAGGAAGGGAGAAGCTCTGACATTCACTCTTTCCCTGGTTGCTAGGTGAGAACAGTTTCTTACTATTTTAGTAAAAGGACTGAAATGACACAAGCAAAGAAAGCCTTGCTGCAGCGCAGCCCCTGCGAGCCCCCAGCTGCACACACCGGAGCGCAGCCAGGCACAGGAACAGCACGAACACCACCGTGGCATGCAGATGCCTTTTTTAATAAGCCAGCAATTTGCTTCTCATGGATCCCCTCGCCAGCCTCGCCGACTCGGGACTAACGAGCCCATTCCTGAGCCTTTTCCCGAGCCCATTCCCGAGCCCGTTCCCATTCCCATGCCGTGCTGCTCCAAACACTCCAGCATTAGGCAAGCAGCAGCCGGCTCCAGGAGAGGATGGTTTGGGTCAGCTGATTCATCAAGCACTTTCTAACCTACTAATTAGCGTCACGTAACAACCTTGGGGGATTAGAGAGGAGTTTGAAGCTCCAAGGCCAGCTCCTGCCAACCATATTCACACTGGCCCTTGGTCACCACAGCACCTCCCTGGCTGGCCACGAGCCCCCAGAATCAGCCCTGGGCTCCTGGAGAGCCCTCGGAGTGCAGGAAGGTTGATATGCACAGACCAGCTTGGAGAGCTGGTAGGGGTTCCCCTGTCCTTTATTCCTCCCTAGGGAAGGAGATGGACACACAGGGAGAGAACTGGGCAAAGAGGGAGGGACTGGAACACACAGGGAGGGAGTTGGGCACCCAGGGAGGGAGCAGGACTCCCAGGCAGGGAGTGGGACCCCAAGGACAGCACGGCCCCCAGCACAGGACCACCAGCTTTGACCCAGCCTTGCCCAGGCCTTCCCAGCTCTCAGGGAGAGCTGTCAGAGGCCAAAATTATCTCAGCGTGCTCCGAGATTTGTACTGAGCCCCAACTCTCCCCGCTGATGACTAAAGGCCTGGAAACCACAGCTGCACCTCGAGCCAAGGGACTCAAGTGGCAGCGTGACATCCAGCTAAAGAAACCATCCGCAGGAGGAGCGGGAATTCTGCACTCCGTGCATCTCCCAGCTGCTCTCCGGCAGCGTTACCTGTCCCACTCCGCAGCGAGGGGCCTGTTGGTGCGGATCCATCCCGTCAGAGCCCGCGGGAGGTGGGGAGTGCCCGGCCCCACGCCGGCAGTCTGGTGCCGTTGAGTCAGCCGTGACTCAGCCGCGGCTCAGCGCCGCAGCCACGGCACCGCTGCGCCAGCCGCCCGTGCCCACCTCTCCTGCCAGGTGCCTTCCCAGCAGGACTGTTCCCATCTCCCTGCTGCTCCCTCTCTGCGTGTTTGTTAACACCACAATTATCCCATATTCCCGGGTTTGAAGCCCCCTCCCGGCACGGCACGCGGAGCCTCGCACGCTGCTGGAGTCACCGGGAGGAGAGCTGGCTGTGCTCGTTCCGCGGCTGCCAGGCAGCACGTAGGCTCTGGGCAGCGCCTGTGGATGTGGGGAGATGCTGCACGAGGGAAGGAGAAGGAAGGAGGAGAAGTCTGAGGCGCAGAGATGCTGCTCCCACAGTGCTGGAGCTGTAACATGCACAGTCTGGAGGCTCACGGCTCGATGCCATTTTTTTTTTTTCCTAAAGACAGTTTATTTAGTTAACTCCGAGGAACCCGAGAGCCAGGATTGTTGCTCTAGAAACCATTTTGAGAGAGATTCTTTTAAAGATTTAGCTCTGAACCGACCATATCCAAACCATGTGCTCAGCACAGTGCTGGCCAGCAGTGCCTCCGGGAGCCCACACCACAGAATCCTGGAATGGTTTAAATTGGAGAGACCTTAAAGCTCATCTTGTCCCACCCCCCTGCCATGGGCAGGGACACCTTCCACTAGCCCAGGTTGCTCCAAGCTCTGTCCAGCCTGGCCTTGGACTCTTCCAGGAATGGGGCACCCATAGCTTCTCTGGGCACCCTGTGCCAGGGCCTCCCCACCCTCCCAGCCAGGAATTCCTTCCCAATATCCCATCTGTCCCCAAACCATCCTGTAGCACCAGCTGCTGCCCCACACCTGGCCAGGGTGGGTTTTGCTGCCTTTCCACAGGAGACAAACCCACCTCTGATGTTTCTCACCCCACATATGGAGCACCTACGTCAAAGCTGAGCCAGAGCCATCCGGGAAAAAAGCAACACACAGCGTGCTAAGGAAAATGAGTCACTGCAACACATCAGGATGAGGATCCACACTATTGTTTAAACACTCGAAGAGGAGAAAAATATCCCACTAGAGGCAAAGAGACAGCTCTGCTAGCTCCCACGTCCTTACAGCTGAATTCCACGTGGCTGTGGAATATCCTGGCACATCCCCCCATGCACACACAGCAGCCCATGGACACAGCCTGGGAAGCACGACCACGTTACATAAACCACCCAGGGTCAGCCAGCAGCGATGGTGCAATCCCACTTCTCCGAGGGCTGGGAGCAAAGCTGAGGAGCAGAACAAGCAGCAGCAGCCTCCCCCTCCTGAGGGAACACGGGATGGGCGCACGGCAGCCTTTGTTCCAGACACAAGCCTGTCCTGCGTGTCACAAATGTGCCCTCAGCCAGGTGCCACTGATGAGGTGGCACAGACTCGAGGGGACCCCTCCACCCCCAAAGTGCAGCTTCAGAGCACCACAAACACGTCTGTACCTGCCTCTATCTCGAGCCAGGCCAAGGACCAGACAGGCTTGAAACACCCCACAGTCACAATGGGGTGGTGCAAGAACAGAGCGAGGTGCCAGGAAGGCTTTTCCTATCTCCACTAAGTCTTTTCCCATCTCCAGCATCTGATTCCTGGAGTAAACGATGTCAGGGTAGAGAAACAGGCTCCTGCTAAAAGCACCAGTCTGACTGTGCACATCGATCTGCAGCTCCCTGCTGGGATTTCCAAGCCAATGGCTGAGTCACTTCCTCCCCAGTCCCCACCTCAAAGGTTGTTGAGACTGGCCTGCACCTTCCATACACCTTCCCAGAGTTTGTGAGAGCCCAGTTTGTCTTTAAAGGGGTCTCTGAGTGCCATGACGCCCTCCAGGTCTCCTCTGGGAGCTGAGCTGCTGCTGCCCCTCAGCTCACCACTTCCCCAGGAAGGACAAGCTCTGGAGAGGAAGGGGAAGAGCTCTGCAGAGGAAGGAGAAGACGTGTCTGGAGATAAAAGTCACGCGGCTGCGGAAGCAGAGGGGTAACGGGGGAGCCCCTGGGCAGGGGGGGTCTCATGGGCTGCTGCTCCCACCCAGCAGCCGCAGCCTCTTCCCAGCAGCTCCCTCTGCTCTCCTCTGCATTTGGTTTCCTTCTCGCTGCTGCCAGCGCAAACATTTCCAACATCTCTGCAGCCAAAGAGAGAGAGAGTGGAGCCCTGGGAAAAGCAGATCCCTGCCGTGACGTTCCAGCTGTCACGAGGGTCAGACAGCCCTGCAGCGAGTTTGGGCTCCAATTCTCAACCCAGTATTGAACGTGGCACAAACACCCTTGACAAAGAGCAGCTCCAGCTCTGGTTAATCAGCTTTGCCTGGCCCCGGCCACCCCTGTAAAGTTGACACCCCAAGGGAGACACCACAGGAACCCAAAACTCTGCAAATGGCCAACACGTTTAAGAGAATTAACGAATGTTTGGAAACTTTCTCCCCAGACAGGGAGTTCAAGAACGCAAACCCAGGGAAACACTGGGCCAGCCTCAGGACATGTCACTGCCGCGTGTCCTCGCCTGGGAACAGCCCTCACTGCTGCAGTGGCACCTCTGACCCTTCCAAATCTGCCCTCCCGACTCCTGAACCAGAGGAGACTCATCCCACATCAGACCACCTCCCAGGCGTACCACAGAGCACCTCCAAATACAGACTTTGTATCATTTTTAAGCATATTCCCAACTTTTAGCCTGTTCCATCTCTTTACACAATCACTGAGCTTTACCTGACCAGAACGATTTCCAAATGCAGATTTCCCAGGAATGAACAGGAAGGACCCACACAAACCTCTGCCCAGAAATCCACAGCTCAGCCCCTTACAACCAAACAACACTGTTTTTTCCATGCCAAAGCTTCGTGACAGCTCTTCCCAAATCCTAACAAATCCAACAGCCCATCCAGGAGCCTCATGCACCAGCCACTCTTCTGCCACAAGACTGACCTGCTTGACCAGATTCTACTTGGTTTTCTTTTAAAGACTACTCAGCTTTATTCCCTTCTTTCCCAAGTTCTCACAAGCAGTGCTCCATGGCTTGTCCCAGGCACAGCTCCTGAACTGGGATAGTCAGAAACAAGAACAGACAAGAGGAAGGGGGTCTCCTCACCCCGCCATCCGATCCATCTGAAAACATCCCTAAGAACAGATGTGGACATGTGCATCAGAGCAGTTATCCAGCCCCTTGTCCACATGCCTCTTCCTTCAATTAAAAAATACAGGGAATTTGATACGACACTTCCTTATGGATTGGCTGTGCGCTGGACCCTGTGTGCTCCCCACCAGCCCCAATACCCAGGATCTGAGGGTGGAATGTGGCATTTCTGTACCTGTATCCGAGTCTTTTTGATCTCCATTTGTTCCAACAGTGAAAGGCAACTTGCGTTTGGTCGCTCGCTCTTTCACCTCTTTGCCGCCATCGCTCCGGTCCAACTTTGGAGTCTTGGTTAGAGAAACTTTATCTTTATCCTGGAAAGAGAAGAGACCAGATCAACAGGAGGCTTCCTCACACTGTGCTCCCCTGATTCCCCAGATCCCACACTGGCCTCGTGGAACATCCCTTTCTGCTGCGGATTTCCAGCAGCGAGGATTGGCAATGCAGCCTCCACCAAGACATAAAGCTCTACCACAACCAGAGAAGAGCCAGGCCCAAGCAAGGCTGCTGTGAAGTGACAAATCCCAACCCATTCATGTGAAAAATGAAGCCAACACTTTGCATGAGGATGCACCTGGCTGTGGACACAGAGGGAAGGTAGGCTGGGATGGTGGAACCTGAGGAATTCCAAACGCAACCACGCGACAAGAACGACCCATTCCTGCTTTGTACCAGTCCTGTTTGTTCGGGCTGCTCTGGATTTTAATGTGAAGCAGAAATGTTGCAAACTGCTCAGAAGCAGGAAGAGATTTTGAATGAACATCCTGAGCAAAAGTTAGAGACACTGAGACAGGTGAGATTTTTCACGTGACCAGGGAGAGCTCATTCCCAGCTTGAACTCCAGAAGTCCCCTGGGCTGTGACTGCACAGCCCAAGGTCATGCCTTGTTTTTTGTATGTGAGGAATGGGATTATTTTAAGTGAGCAGTTCTGGGCTGACCACTGTGCCCCTGCCCCAACAACAAGGGCAGCACAAGCGGCTTTGTCACAGACCTGATTTCAACAACCCAGCAAAACCCAGACTGTGCTTTAGAGGCAGAGTGAGATTAAATACAAGAACCTCAGTACAGGAAATCATGCCAGAGCGTGGCTGGAAGCTCAGACGAGCCAGCCTAAGAGCATTCCCTTGTTTAGAGAGGCACAGTCCTGCTGCTGCCCCTGGCAGCTCCCTGGCAGGTGGCCCCGGTGCCAGCAGTCACAGGACTGCGGCGTCACCGTCACCGTGTGCATTGCTCCTTCCTCTTTCCGTGTCTGTCTGGAGCCCACACTTCACCCACAGAAGGAAGAGAAGCCCCTGGCTCGCCCCAGGGGGATGTGTTTGCACATCCCCGTGCCACGGGCAGCGTGACAGCCCCGGGGCCGCGCTCCAGCGAGGATGGAGGAAATGGGTTGGGGAATCCCTTTTTTGGTAAAGCAAGAGAAACAAACCTGCCTGACAGGGCTCTGTGGTGGGAGGCAGCCAAGGCACGCTCGGAGCCCCAGGAAGGGCAGCCCTGCTCGAGAGCAGCTGCCGAGCACCGGCCCCGGAGCGACGGGACAGAGCCCCCGCAGCCAAAATAAACACTCCAGCATTTCCTTTAAACCCTCCAGATTGAAAAGCTTTTGACTTACGTTTTCTGAGGTGAACAAAAATAGTTTGGAATAACAAATGATGCCACTTCTACTGCTCTGAGGTGGTGGGGAGGCCAGGAAGCTCCCATCACCTGCCAGGAATGTCATGTTGTGAGCAGGTACCCTGGTCTGCCCTAGTTCTGTGATTCTATGAAGTATTTTATCAAAAAGATAAAATAAAATGGGTATGTTTCCTGTATAAAGCCACCAAATAAATAATGCACCTTTTCCCACGGTGGCCATTCACATCCTGAACTTTTCCTTGTACCTTCTTGAGTAAAAGGCATCTCTGAACAGAGAAGACACAAGTCTGTGAGGTTCCTGAAGGGTGAAGCAGTCAGGGCACCAAGGCTGAGAGAGTTCAAGAAGCATCTGGATGATGCTCTTAGACACACAGGTAGGTTTTCCGCTGGCTTAGTGCTGCCTGGGATGTCTGTGCACTCAGGAGTGAGAAAAAGGGCCAGACAGGTAAAAGTGCAGCTCATTCTAGAAGTTTGAATCGTGGAATTGTTTGGGTTGGAAGAGACCTTAAAGCACATCTTGTTCCACCCCCTGCCATGGGCAGGGACACCTTCCAGTATACCTGGTCCAAACCCTGTCCAACCTGACCTTGGGCACTGCCAGGGATCCAGGGGCAGCCACAGCTTCTCTGGGCACCCTGTGCCAGGGCCTTCCCACCCTCACAGGGAAGGATTTCTCCCCAGTATCCCACCTGACCCTGCCCTCTGGCAGTTTAAACCCACAGTAATTGCCACGTTGCTAAAATCTCCCTGTTGGAGGAGAGACAGAGCAGAGGAACGATAAAAAAGCCCTTCTGAGAGCAGAGGGTGAGCCCTGGCAGCGCAGCCCTGGCAGTGCCCGTGTGAATCCCGGCGCTGGGCACGCTCGGGCAGCGCTGCCTTTGCATCCGCCCCAACGCTCCGAGCTGCTGATCCCGTCAGTTCAGCACAATTAAATACCAGGAGCCAAGGAAGCGGCGGCAGCGCCGGCACCGCTTTGAAGATTAATTCGCACAGTAGCACAACGATAACCTTTCCTACTAATTGGAGCAAGGAAGATCCAGACTTTGCTTCCCCCTGGAAAGCAGCGACCTGCTGGGGATGCCTGCAGCAGCGGGTGGAACATCAAGGCAGTTGGAGAGTCCAATTCCTGAAAGTTTTCATTTTCTTGTTTTAAGCTTTACTTCCCTAATTATTTCCAATTCTGTAATGAAGAATGTCCTCCTTTAACCAAAGTAAAACCTGGTTTCATTTTTAGGTCTTCTCGTGTTTAAAGTAAGCTCAGACTCATCGGAATCAGGTTTCACTAATGGAACAAATCCAAATTAGAATCACAAAATCCTGGAATGGTTTGGGTTGGAACAGACCTCAAAGCTCATCTCATCCCAACCCTTTTTGCCATGGGCAGGGACACCTTCCACTAAATCAGGCTGCTAAGAGCCCCATCCAACCTGGCCTTGACACTGCAGATAAACTTGTATGAACGCCCCTGTGTAAGAGCTGGGGCTCTCCAAGGCCGGGACAGGAGTTTGGGGATGGGGAAGAGTCGAGAGCTCAGCAGCAGCAACAAGTTCCCCTTTGCAGGTGTTAATAAAAGCTGCTTTGGCAAAGGGGAGTCAGCAGCCACGAGCACAGAAAGAAATCCCCTCCTGACACGTTACACTCACAGTCAGAGTTCCTGGATGAGTAACTGAGCCCACCTTGGGCTACTCCTGCCAAGTGGAAAGATGCATCACATCACAAGTCACTCTCAGCTGCCGTGGCTGGAGCACAAACCCACCAGGAACTGGCTCCAGAAAGCACCCAGAGCGAGATGCTGCAGGGTGGGGATGGAAGGGCTTCTCCCATCAGCACCACAGACCCTGATATTAATCCACTCAGGGCATTTGTGACACACAAATTGGCCAAAGGCCAGTTCTCAGAGCAAAAACAATCCTGTGCGGGTTTCTGATGCAGATTTCTGCAAGAGCCATTTGGATGGGGCTCTGAGCAACCTGACCTAGTGGAAGGGATGAGATGAGCTTTAAGGTCCCTTCCAACCCAAACCAGTCCATGATTCTATGATTTACAAAGCCATGCAAAGGAATCTGTATTTCCAGCCCCGTCACCTCGCTCCAACAGAGCCTGACTCGCAGCCCAGTGCTTATGCAGAGACTTGCACTGCCAGCCCTGGAAATCCCCAAAGCCCTTTGTTCTCCAAAATGAGCTCCAAGCGTTTCAGGTTGTGATGTCAGTAAAAATTAGGCAGCAACGAACAAAACCAGCACAGGCAGCCTGGGAGGAGAAGCCCAGGAGGGCTCCAAGGCCAGTGCCCCGGGCAGTGCCACACGTCAGACTCCTGCTGTGGGCAAACAACCCACGCTGCAAAATGCAAATGCTGCCACAGAGGGACTTTCCCTGCGCCAGTGGGTCCGTCCTGGCTCTGCCAGCGGGAAGAGAAAAGGGGCAGAAGGTTCCCACCCTGCATTACAAAAAGGAGTGGATGCAGTTTTACCCAGAAAGCAACTGGATGTGGTGGAAACCGAACAATTCCCTACATCTGGGCCCCTCATAGCCTTCCCAAAGCCAGAGTACAACACACACACACAAAGACCCAGAAAGTGTGAATTTGTGTTGTTATCAATGCTGCAATAAAACACGTGCAGCATGGAGGTGAGGGGAGCTGAAGCCCTGCTCCTGTGAGCTTCAGGCACCACAGTTTGTAAGAAATATGACCCTGTGATGAGCATGGGCTGATTAACTTCCCTGAAATGTCATCTCTTCAGTCACCCAGATACTCCTGCAGGTTTCACACCCCAGTGGGTGACTCTGTGTTGGACACAGAGCCCAGCACTCACTCATCTAGTCTGGAAAGCCCTGACAGCACAACAGACTTCATGAAGAACCGAAAAATAAGGACCGTGTTCCCTTTTCTGAAAAGGAGAGAAGGGGAAGGAGAAAAACCTCAAGTTTTTTAACCTCTGCCAGCTCCTACAAGCAAAAACCAGGGTAAGTGCTGTTCTGCTTGGTGTTCACTGCAGCAAAAATGCACTTTTGACTAAGCAAGAGGGAGCATTACCCCATAAAGAGGCAAAGGCTGTGCCGAGCACACGGTGTAACCATGCAGCCAGGCCAGACCCATCAGGAAATGCTTTTGACAACTGATATAACCCTTTCTGTGGTGCTCTGCTCTGCCTAAGTCATGAGTAATTCCTCCTGCTAAGGGGATCTGCGGATCTAGACCAGAAAGGAGAATTATTCATATATGGCATGCAGATTTCTACAAAAGCCTTCAGGCTGAAGGGAGCAGGAGGAGCTCGGGGGCTGCCAGCACCCGCCCCGGGCAGGCTTGTGCAGCCTTATAAGGGCTCCACTAACCCTGGGAGAAACAGCTCCTCATCCAACACCACAGAGTACCCAACACCCTCAGACACGCTCTTTAAACCACTTCACTCTCAGGGCTGCATCCCCCCAGCTCCTAAGTCCCTCCCATGGAGGAGCAGGGAGCAGAGAGCCTGGAGTTTCCCCCTAGAATGATCTCTGCTACTGCCAGGCAGCAGCTCACAGCCTCTTCCTCAAAGCAGGAGCCCTCTGGAACAGGGCAGCTCCCCTGAGAGCCTGCTACATGATCAAGCATGGAACTCAAGTTCGAAAGTTGGTGATCACAGAGTCCTGGAGTGGTCTGGGTGGGAAGGGACTTCAAAACTCATCTCGTTCCATGCTCTGCCGTGGGCAGGGACACCTTTCACTAGCCCAGGCTGCTCCAAGCCCCATCCAGCCTGGCCTTGGACACTGCCAGGGATCCAGGGGCAGCCACAGCTTCTCTGGGCACCCTGTGCCAGGACCTGCCCACCCTCACAGCCAAGAATTTCTTCTCAGTATCCCAGCTAAACCTCTCCTCCTTCAGCTCAAAGCCAGCCCCTTGTCCCCTGTGGTGCTCAGCCCACTGCAGCACCAGGACCCCTCCTCCATCTGCCAGAGCTGCAGAGCTCAGGCATGTAAAGCCTGTTTAATGTTAAATCAACTATCGATATTAAGGTCACATTAAGAGGACAACATCACTTGGTTGGCATCACTTTGCCACGCTCTCCCCGTGCCCATGGCAGGTCCCTGTGCACGACCCGGGCTCTGCCCTCCCCCTGCAGCCTCGCAGGGAAGCTGTGCCAAGTCCCAGCTCGGCCCTTTGAACGTGTTGACAAAGGCAAGATAAATGCAAGGCAGCGGTTGCTGACAGGCAGGTACAACAGCGTCTGCAGGGAGGAGGTCGAAGTGCTTTTCCCCTGAGTCACTGCTCCAGCTCAGCTTCAGAATTAACCAGAAACAGGGCAAAAGCCACTCGGGCTGCAGCTCAGCTCAGCTCCTGGAAGACAAGAGCCTGTGAGCTCCTCCTCTGCTGCAAAAGGCAGAATTAAAGGAGCAGGAACTCTGTCCCATCCCCTCTCGGTGCCACTCTGGGCAGGCCTGTGCTGCTGCCTCTGAATGGGAGGCAGGAATTGTGTCCCAGTTCTGCAGGCAGCAGGAGATAACTCTGCTTCCCGGCGTGCCCCGCGCCGCTCGACAAACCTGCTCTGTAAATAACACGCAGCCTTTAAGCTGCCGGGAGTGGATGAAATAAAATGGGAGCTGATTCATATTCCAACTGATCCTCTCCCTCCCCGAGCACCTGCGCCAGCATTAAGCTTCTTACCCGGCGCAGACCCAGCCTGTATTTACATATCCTGCCCTGCCGGGCACAGCCTCCTTTGCCAGGGTAAACGCTGGCATCCTCCCCGTGCTACCGGGCAGCTGCTCCCCCTCCAACATCCCTAATCCCAGATTTTGCCCCCTCCTAGAAACCCCATGCTGTGCCCAAAACACTCCTGCACTGACCTGCACGTGCAGTGACACAGAGAGGGGAATGTGGCAGATGCCACCGAGGTGCTCCACAACCAAATCCTGCCTGGGATTTTCCTGTTGGTTATTTCGTATTTTCCTCATTTTGTCAACAATAAGAGCTCAGTCATATGAGGGGTTACTGTCACTACCAGGGTGGGATTGCAGGGGAAGTGACAGAGCTGGGGCTCACCATGCTCAGCTTCAGCTTCCAGGGCCTGGCAGAAACTCCCAGGGGAATGCTGAGAAACTGGAGCAAGGAGATGAAAGGGAAGTGGATGAGATTTGTTCCTTAGCAGAACTCAGTAGATGTAGGTTTTCATGTTTATTTAAAGGTAACATTTGCACACAGTTTTCTGCACAGCTATTGACTGGAAATGACTGATACTGAGAAGGGGGGAAAAAGCTGAATGAGAGGAGGCTGAGCTCACGCCTGGAGCAAAATGGGATGAAGAGGAGAAGTATGAAGGTATTTATCCTTAAACTCAGATTTCATCTCAGTAGTTTCACCTAAGCCACACCAAAAAACAGACAACATCTCAAATCAACCCTCAGAACCAGCAATTTCAGCAAAGCAACTTCCAGGCTGAGCCTGGTCCAGCTGTGCTGCTGGGGAAAGCCAGACCAGCCAAGCTGACCTGGCTGACCAAGAGGACCTGGATTTCCACCCAGAGCAGGAGAAACTCCCCCCTCACCCAGCATACACTTGCACCATCACCACATCACTTAGGTCTTCCACAGCTTAGTGCAGAAGCCCCTAAAACACACAGAACTTGAAAAGAGAGAATCTTCCAAAGCACCTCCTGTTGCTCAGCTGAGTCAGGTCCAGGTGGGCACAGCACCTCCTGGGAAGGATGGCAGCCATACAGAAATGAACTCAACCCCATCAGCTGGCAGAGCACCAACACACCAATGTAAATCCCAGGATAAGAGCCCAGGGCAACCTCCTGCCATGTCAAAAACTGCCATGGCTTGAAGGCTCCAGGCTCAAGGAGCAGCATCCCCAAAGGAAGGCAGGTGGCTCGAACACGTTACCTTTTTCCCCGTTTGTTTCTCCACCATGTCGTTGCTGAGAGAGAAATCTTCTGACTGTGGTGTTTTAGAACACCCACCCTTGGGCATCGTTCTGCCTTCCTTACTTGATCTTCATTTATGCTGCCATCGCCTCATCATCAACCGTCTGTTGGGAGAGAGGAAAAGGGAGGTCAGACATCTCAAAAGGATCTCTCCTTTGTGGGGGGAAAAGACAAGGCACTTCCCGTGGGGATAAACCCCCTCCCAACCCCTGGATGGCAGCTTCGGGATGGCAGAGCACCCTCAGATGTGGAAAAAGCTGCAGCAGGCTCCTGCCACCTTCCCAACCAGTAACAGAGGTTCTGCAAGGAATCACACAGGGAATCACATGGAATCGCTGAGCTTGGAAAAGACCTCTCAGACCACGGAGTCCAACCTGTGCCTGATCCCCACCTTGTCATCAGCCCAGAGCACTGAGTGCCACCAACAGTCCTTCCTTGGACACCTCCAGGGATGAGAACTCTGCCATCTCCCTGGGCAGACCCTTTCAATGCCTGACAACCCTTTGCATGAAGAAATTCCTCCTGATTTCCAACTTCCTGATTTTCCCCTGGCACAGCCTGAGGCTGTTTCATCCTGTCACTTGTTTCCTGGGAGAAGAGGCCCACTCCAAATGGGATCCTGCAGCTGCAGACACGACCTGTCTCATATGCAAGGAACAGCCTAGAAGGGATCCAGTCCCACCAAAGAGCAACCAAAAGTTGCTCCTTCTCCCCACCAAAGTCCCTCCTGCTCTTCATCCACAGCATCACCCCAAGCCCACACAAAGCTTCCTGCAGCTGTGGTTCTGTCCAGAGCGCAGGGACATGGGGACAGACCCAGGGCTGGGAGAGCCCTGCTTCCCAGTCTGCCACATTGAATTCCCATACACTTGCAGGACCAAACAAACGACAAAACCTCCGTTAAAAATGCACTTTTTGAAGGTGTTGCCATCGTGAGACTGCAGCAGGAAGTGCAGAGGGCTCGGTGTTCCCGGAGCAGTTTGTCACGGCTCCTCACCCTGCTCTGCACCTTGGCCTGGGAAAGCCAACCTGGAGAGGACAAAGCTCCTGCTCCTCGTGGTTGCCTGGTTACAGGGCTGGAAAGACAACTGCCACGTGAAATACAGCGAGGCACGAGCTGGAGCAGGGCTCAGGAACATCAGCTGGAGCCAAGGCACTTTTAGGTGAACGAGAATATCTCCTCTCCTGAGAGCAGAGGCTGGAAAGCATCAGTGCAACAGGATATCTGTGAGGAGTGACCCCCAGCAACCCCAACAGCAAAGGGGCTCCTCGGCCCCAGGCTGGAATGAGACAAACAGGAACTTTGCCCCAAGTAATTGTCACCTGCCAGCCCTAAATTGCACCCATTTACATCTTACAGCAGCGGCTCTGCAGAGCTCCAGCTGCAGGAAATCGTACAGGGAGATGGAAATTCTCAGAGAGGAGAGAGAGAAGTCTTGTATTTAGAAGTTCCCTGGAAATCCCTTCAAAATTTCTGTTCCATTTACACTTCAGAGGCTTCGGGACACTTTGGGTTGTTTTCTTTTTTTTTTCTTTAAAGGTGGTTCAGAGGCCCCAGCCCAGCCCTGCAACAGCACAAATTCTCACACCAAAGACACGAGGCACAGACAGTGCTGCTGTTTCCAGCAGGAGACTGCACTTCTCAGGGCAGCTAATTCTGTAGCCCAGCTCCTCTGCCTGGGCTGTGGGAAGGCTGTTATCCATATTTAGGAACAAAACTTTGGGAACCAAGACCCCCTCGTGCCCCCCTGTTCAACACGGGCACAGCTGAGCTTTGGGATAGCCCAGCAGAGCCCAGAGCGTCCCCTCCATGTTGCACATCCACAGGGATGGGGATCCTGGGGATTCAGGAGCAGCCATTCCCAGCCCCAGGAACCTCTCTCTGCCAGGCATCATTAGCCAGCTGGGAAAATGTAACAATTATTTCCCCTCGGTTTCTCTTAGTGGGGCTCATTAAGGTGCAGGTAGAGGAGAGTGTGCCTGGGAGGAGGCAGGAGCAGAGGACAATATTCCCTTCAATATTCACTGCAAATCTAAGAGGTGGAAATTCAGATGAAGTGCTGGGCAAGGGACATTTATTTCTACCTTGCAACGGATATTAAACCCGAGCAGCTTCACCTCTGCTGACGACAGGACCAGGCCACGCTCTGCCTCCCACCAGCAGCCCCAAAACGCAGCCCCACGTCACCAGCAGCGCCTCGCTCAAAGCACCCCATGACCCACACGCTGCCAATGTATTCCCAAAAAAAATCATGCCCACTCCCAAGTTCTTTGTGGCTGCTTGTACCGGGGTAGGCACCTATTCACGTGGAGCTTCCAAAACCTGTTTAACTGAGAAAAGGCCAGACGGATGCCAGATTAATTCTGCGCCCCTTCTGTTCGCGGAGCTGACTCATTACACTTGGAAAGCCGGCTGCCTCTCCGGGTAAACACAGCCCTGGCCTGTTCCACAGCTTGCAGGGAGTATCACATTTGCACAACAATTACCGACAACGCCGCAGCCTTCGCTTCATTTTTAAGCACGTTTAATAAGTTCGTTTCATTTTTAAGCATGTTTAATAAGAGTCAGAGGGGAGGCACAGATTCCCGGCTGGAAGAGCCTTCCCCAGCTCACGGCAGAGCATTTACAGGGTGGCAAGTCTAGGGCTGCAGAATGACAATTTGGCTTCAATCCCTCCTAATTTAGGAGCTGGATGAGCCACCCCCTTTCCACGACTCCCCTCTCAAGCTCACCTCCCTACAGGAGACAACCAGCACCCTTCCTGTTTCACAAACAATTAACTCAGCTCCTCCGAGGAGCTGATTACATGTGGCTGCACAATACTAAGTGGGAGACCGAATGAGCTCAACAGAATATAATCCCTCGTACTTCTCCAGGAAAACAAAGGAGCTGTTTACCCCTGGCCAGGGGCCAGCCCTGGCTGTGTGCGCGGCCGGCCCGGTGCACAGCAGCCCCCCAGCCCAGCCACGGCAGACCCTGCTGCTGGAGAGGCTGATCCCACACAATCCCCTGGGAAAGTGCTGAATAGAGAGGGGGAGCCTGCCCCGGGATGGACTAGCCTGGGTATGGCAGCTCCTGCTGCTTCAGGATGGCTGGAACGGGCAGGGAAGGCTATGGTGGTCCCAGCTCATGGAGTACTGCCAGCTGGGAGAAGGCTGGAAGAGCAGGGATGACACCCAGCCCCACCAACCTGCTCTGGACTGGGGGCCTTCCTCATCCACCCTGCCCTGGATGGGGGTCAGGGCCCCCACAGCACCCCTGAGCACCCTCCCAGAGGATGGAGGAACAGGACTCTCAGGAACGCCATCAGGAGCAGGGCTGGAGCCGTGAGGAATGAGTCTGGCTGGGAATGGCAGAGCCAGCCCCGGGCACACCCACCCACGATCGTCCCCTGTCCCCTCGATGGGCTAAGGAAACAGTTGAAAATGGTTTCTGTTTTGCCCGAGGCATACCAAGCCAAAGCCACACACTGAGACCAAACACTTGTGTGAAGGACCTCAAAAGGCCACGGTCCCAAGAGGGATGGAAGGGAAGGGGGTGTCATCTGGCCTTTGGAGGGAGAAGGAGGAGGAAGAAAGCACTGCTGGCTTCAACCCCAGGACATCTGGGCAGCTGGGAGGCAGCATGGGAGCAGTGACACCCATGAGCCAGGACAGGCCAGTGACAGCGACAGCTAAACTGGGACAGGCACAGAGAACATGGAGAGAGCCTACAGACAGACTCCAGCCCCTGCCAGCCAACACCAACACGGCCTGACAGGTGAGCAGACTCCTCATTTACCAACCCTATGGATCCCATGCACATTTAAACTCCCCATCCCTGCCCGTCCTGCCTCATGGAACCAGTGAGCAACACCCCAACATCTGTATCTGCCATGGGCAGGACACCTTCCACTGTCCCAGCCTGCTCCAAGCCCTGTCCAACCTGGCCTTGGGCACTGCCAGGGATCCAGGGGCATCCACAGCTTCTCTGGGAAACCTGTGCCAGGGCCTCACCATCGTCACAGGAAATAATAAAGAACACTTCCAGATGTATCTCCAAGGGGAATGACAGCCTTTCCTGGTCCCAGCCCTCCTTCCCGGCCCTCCCGCAGAGCAGCCAAACTCCTGCCATTCAATCTGAAGCCACAACAAATGAGCTCATGCCCACGATCTGTGCATTGCAGCCTGCCCATACCCCGCCAGCTTGGAGTAAAAAAGATTGTGGAGCCTTCTTTAAATGCCAGAATAGGAGGGAGTTGGCTGGAGGCTCCTGCCCGTGCAAACCCCCGAGGCAATTAGAGCCCCAGACATTATTTGCACAGATCCAACACGTTTGTTTGGTCTGAAAAGGTTGGAATAGGAACAAGCCTGTGAAAAACGAAAATTTTAATACTTCAGGCTCCTTTTAAGGACCTTGTCTTAAATCTTTGAAAATTGCCTTAGATTAATAACTCACACCCACAATTTGACACATGTCCCTCAACTCTGGAAAGCAAAGGGAGAAAACCAAGAGCTGATGTCTTTCAACACACAGAACCACTGAATCCCAGAATGGTTTGTGTTGGAAATGACCTCAAAGCTCATCCCATTCCACCCCCATGGGCAGGGACACCTTCCACTATCCTAGGTTGCTCCAAGCCCTACCCAGCATTTCCAGGGATGAGGCAGCCACAGCTTCCCAAAAACGCCACTGCCCCAGCCTCAACCCAGCCCTGCTGTGTGTTCAGGCTGCTCCACCACTGCATCCCCAGCACCTGCCCTGCACCAGTTTATCCTCCACCTGTCTGGCCAACATGACCCACAATTAGTCCCTGAAACTGCCTGTGAGCACCAGCAGGACGTGCAGTTTGGGGAACAAGGAACAATTGTTCTTTGTGCTGCAGCTCAGCTCCAGGAGAGCAAAGTCCATGGTTTTCCAGGGTGAGTACACACGGCCAGGAGCAGCAGGAGCCCTGCAAACCTGCACGGCAAACACAGGTGGTTTCCTCAGCACCTGACAATGGGTAATCACCAAGATTAGCTATTACTGAGATAGAGCAGTGCAAGGTGCTAATTCTAACAGCCAGAACTCAAACCAAGGGGAACAGAGAGCCCGCGTTTCCCGGAGCGCAGCCGGTGGGGACACGCCTTCACCTGGTGTCACAGCTCCATGGTGTCCTCACCTTCAACTCCACATCCTTCCTTATCCTGGGGACCTGTTACCTCCACATCCTTCCTTACCAGGAACCTGTTTGTTCCTGGCTTTTGAAAGGGGATGTTGCTCCTTATCAGTTCTTAGAGATGACACATCTTTCTTCACCTCTTTGCTCGGCTTCTCCTCTCCTGTCCTCAAAGTCATTGCCTGGTCCCAAGTAACTGTGACCATCCCAAAGTATTTACTCTGCCCTACCCCACATATCCTGATATGCGGCAATGATTGGCTTGGGCAATGCTTGCTTCTCTCTCAAATACACACCAGCCAGGTAAACTTACTAAGCTGGAATCACGGAATGCCAGACCGGTACAGAAGGAGCCTTAAAGCTCATCTCATCCCCCCCCTGCCACAGGCAGGGACACCTTCCACCAGCCCAGGCTGCTCCAAGCCCCTTGGACACTGCCAGGGATGGAGCAGCCACAGTTTCTCTGGGCACCCTGTGCCAGGGCCTGCCCACCCTCACTGTAACAAAATGTAATGATCCTGCAGCCTAAATTACTTAGATTAAACTGAACTGAATAATTTTACTGAATTACAGCAGCTATTAGTATTTCAGTCTTTTGTGGGACAGATGACCCTTCCCAGAGTTCCTCAGGACTTGCAGAAAACAACACAGTGGAGCTGCTGAGGCTGCACATGGATGTGCACCCATCTCATGAAGATGATGCTCATGGCCTTGCTGGGCACCATGAACGTCCAGCTCCTCCAGGGTTCTCCAGGATGGCTCCACCACACAAACCCATCCCTGCTAAGGGGTTCAATTCAAACCATGACCCCGCACTTGTGACCTGCCAGTGTCCCCTCCTGCCCCAGCAAGAGGTCAGCGGTCTCAAATTCTGACAACTCAACATATTTCTATTGCACCAAGTGTTGCCATTTAACAGGATTATATTTGGAAATTTCTGCCCAACCACGCTGTGATTCAGAATCTTGCAGCTGGGACCACTCTCAGGAGACACAAAATCCAAGCTAGCAGAGCCCTGACAGTGCCCTGCACCCACGAGCAGCCACTCCGCCTGTGTGGTTTCTCCGGGAGCAGTTTTTCCCACAAACCCTTCCCTCAATTATCCGTACACAGCTGCCTCTGGTATTGCTCCATTTCGGGATGCTGCCGATGATCTGGTTCCTGGCCAAGTTACAAAACTGCAGTTTGAGTCAGTGCTCGGGGCTGCGGTCCGGGAGCAGGATTAGCAGCGATGTGGAAACCTCTGGAGCAGCCAGAGTGTCACAGGAAGGCTGGAGCAGCACACAGCCCTGCTGCACCACTGTTAGCCAGGGTGGGACAGCTGGTCATGACAGTGTTGTCCTCCCTGGGATGGCTCTGGATCACCAGCCCAGATCAAAACCTGCCAGAGAGGGAGGACTCTGTGCTTCTATCATCTCCTCTCTGCTTCTCCTGGACACCCACCAGGCTTCAGCCAGGGAAGAGCTGCAACCAGATCTGCCAGCACAGTCACCACCAGAGTTTCTGCACATCAACCTGCTTAAAACAGTGATCAACTCCACCTGAATATCCCCAGTGCTGCTGCACATGGGAGGAGAATGCAGCCCAAACTACCCAGCACAAAGAAAAGAAGGCACAAGGCAGAAATGTGATGCTGGTGAGCCGAAAAGTCCAAGGAGGACAAAGCCTTCACCTGCAGCTCACCAGGATGCAAGTGGGATCTTGAACATGCTACCGTCTGGGAAAGACAGGAATCCCCCAGTGCTGCTTTATCCTGGCAAATTAAACACCACAGATCTGCAGAACCAGCACCATTCCCAGGACAGTTTGGGGGAGCTGGCTCTGCCCCCCGTGCCCGGCACAGAGCCGTGGCTGCAGCTTCCAAGTGCAGCTCGAGGGGTTCAGGTGCTTCAGCCAAGCCCCAGAAACGAGCCAGACTCGATTTTCAACTCGGAGAAACAAGTGAGCACAGGCAATTCCTGACCATCACGGACCAAAGGGTGACAGATGAAGCAGCAGCGGCTGTTGGGGCCCTGGCAGTGACCTGTGTCACCCACCCCGCGGTGGCACCGGGGACGCGGGGCTGGCAGGGGGTGCTGGCTCACTCCGCTCCCTCCTCGGCCGAGCTGAGGCTCCTCTGCGCTCCCACCTGAGCAGGGTCCATCTTCCCGCTCCTGGCACCAGGGCCTGTCCCAAGGGAGGCTGCAGGACCGGCCCTGTTCTGTGGGAAGCTCGTGGTGGCTCCAGCGAGTCCCATCTGCTGCTCAGCTGCACAACAGGAAGGCTCGGGAAGGGAGCAGGATGAAGGATGTGTTTGGGCTCATTTTTGGCTGTTTAAAGGAGCACAGGCATCATGGTTCTGTGGGCTCATCACCGACAGCTCCGTGCCTTGTTCACCCCTGGGCACTCGGAATTGGCTCTGACATAACACAGCTGAACAGAGACCTGGCCCTGGGGGTCCGGGCTGCTTTAATTCCCTAAATACTCCACATCTCAGTACATACACGTGCACATGGACACACATGTACAGACACACACACACACATGTAATGGACACACAGCCCTCAGTAAAACCCTACTGAGACTCACTCCAGTCCTGCCCAATTTTTGCCATCACTATGTCCACGTCCAGGACAAGAAACAAACAGCCTTAATTACAAATAAACCACATGACTTAAGTGCTTAAACCCGAGAGGAGACCACCACCAAGCACGTTCATTACACGACAAAGAAACCAAAAATATTTTGCAAAAGGTGCCATGACCATTGCAACAGGGCCCTTCAGGCTGAGAAGACCCTCGACTGAGGGCTCTGCAACACCAGTTACCCCCCAGTGAAATCCCTGCTTGAGCCTTGCGGGATTTGGACACAAGCTTTGGGATGTCTGTGTTTATATCTGGTTTCAGTCCATGATGTCGCAACAGCCAAGTAACATCTTCTCCCAGCTGTGAGCAGGAAAATCCATGGTAATGGCAGCAAAACATTCCTCGTTCTCTCCATTCTTGCACAATTCTTCCCAGGATCCCTCTCTCTATCTCAGCATCCTCGTGCCTCCTCGCAGTTTGGGAACCTCAGAAATATTTTGGTGGATTCAGGAGCAAGGACCAGACAGAACATATTTCACACAGGGGCTCTGAAGGCATCAGGTTTTGGGGAAAATCCAGCACAGAACTTGACTGATTTCCTCTTGTCTGGGGTCTGCAAACCCAGGAGTTTTGTTTTCCTCTTTTTTCTTTCTCACTGAGGTCAGTGGCTTCCAGATTCCAGACTCACATTTGATCCATGTACAAAAACACTTTGCAGCAACACTGGGATTTGTTTGCCATGTTACTGTCAGCTTTTAAATGACAGGGCAACAACTGAATAGACACGGACAGAAGGCCAGGCTGAAATGGGCTTGGAGCAACCTGGGCTAGTGGAAGGTGTCCCTGCCCATGGCAGGAGGTGGGACAACAGGAGCTTTAAGGTCCCTTCCCACCCAAACCATTCCATGATTCTATGAAAAGATGGATTCATAGCTCACATTAAACTGGAATTCTCTAAGCATGGAAGGTGCATGGAGAGATGAGGAAAAGTCTGGCCCATGAGAAGTTCCAGCCTTGTGCCAGGGCAGCACTCGGCAGGGAAGCCTCTCTCCCAAGCACACCACGCATCACGGAGCAGCTCGGCATTGAGCCAAGGCCAGGCAAGCACCAGGCTCCAGCCGGATTCACAGCTCCCTGCAGGCACGAGGGAAGGGCAGGGAAGCTGAGGGAAAGGGAGGGAAGGAAGAGTGGGGGCATGGAAGGGCTTCCGTGCCCATTTCTGGGCTCACTCAGAGCTGGCTCCCCCTGCCCCCAGTTGCTGGTGCTCCCTCCCAGAAGCAGAACTGTCACCACACTTTTTGTACCACTCCAAAAGCCACGGTGGCTCCCCGAGCCCTGACCCACTGACACCAACAGTGGATTTCCTGGTTGTTTCAGCCTGAGCTGGAAGCTGAGCTCTGGCTGGAGCTGTGCTGCTGACGCCAGCCCATCGCTGCTGAACGAGCTGTGTGACAGGAAAGCGCTCGCTGTGCTTCTGTGGGGCTCTGTGTGCCACAGCCAACGTGGCAAACACACAAACCTTGAGCTGCTCCAAGCAAACCGCACACCCTTCGCTGCCAGGTGTATGGGGAGAAGCACCTTGCTTGGTACCTTCATCACTTCTGCTCATCTTGTTCCAGAAGCCAAACTCCCCGTTCGGTTTTCCCGTTCCCGGTCCAGCACGGCTGTGGCAGTGCCAGGAGGCTCAGGCCTGGCTCAGCTCTGTGCCAGGACCCCGGCCGGCCGCACGTCACGGCCGAGGGGAAGGGACCATCCTGGGCCAGGGGCCGGCAGGGAAGGTTTGGGCACGGCACAACCCCGCTGCTGGTTTGCAAACAATCAAAGCAAGGTGAATTCTCAACAAACCTGCAGCTTTCCACCTCCCAAGCCACGCAGCTTTTGAAGGAGTTCTATTGTATATAAAGATACAGGAACGTGTTTACCAAAAAGGGTATGTTCCTGGATGGGGAAACTCCATTTTCTCTACAAAACCCTTGTTGAAGGTGCCATTGGAGCAGGAGTGATGGGGAGCTCTAAGAACAGACCTGCCTTAATAGATTTTTCTCTAAGGATGTGAGTTCTCAAAAACACAAACCTGAGAGCCCCTCCTGATTTTGAGCCCAATCAAGTGACACGAGGCCTCTGGTAAAACAATTTGTTATAAAGCTGCTGCTTCAACACTGGCCAAAAACTGAGACTACCCAGAGAAGTTGTGGATTCTCTATCCCTGGAACTGTTCACAGCCAGGATGGACTTGGATCAACCTGGCCTAGTGGAAGGTGTCCCTGCCCATGGCAGAGGATGGGACGGGATGAGCTTTAAAGCCCCTTCCAAACCAAACTGTTCCATGACTCCATAATTCTAGGAATAGCTGGAGCAGCTGACCAGACACGTGCCGTGGTGGGACACGCATGGCCCTGAGGATGTCCCCAGCACAGCCCCAGCACAGCTCACCCAGGAGCCCTAGCATCATCCAAAAGGCAAAGCTGAGACAACACATACGTGTGGCAAATTGGGGGAAAAAAACCCAACAGATTCTCTGCCGCCTCCTTGCCTTCCCTAAAAAGCAAGGTCTGTCTCCCAGCTGCCTGCTGGATCCGCCTGCCTCCCCCAGGCTGAGGAGCCTGGTATGAACACGTGGCACTCAGTAGCAGAACCTGGAGTAGGGACGGATCAAAGCCAGGCTTTGTGACCCTGGCAGGGGGAAAATAAGCTGGGAGTAACAGGCAACCTCTACCCCAAGAGCGACCCAAAGCCAGGCTGCAGCCACACCAAAGCAACACGTCAAGGTGTTACAGAGCAACAGAGCCAAGCCTCGGGATCACGAGGGTACAGGCAGGAAGGGAACAACCAGAGTGGGACTGTTCCCTGCTGGACCCCAGCTCTGCGCCAGGCTGATGGGGCACACGGTGCACGTGCTCTCAGCAGGATCACAGCAGGCAAAGGGGAACCACAGCCTCGAGAGCTGAGCACAGGCAGCTTCTCCCTGTGATCTGAGGACTGAACCCTCTCACAGAGCGGAGTGGAACCCTGGCAGAACCCGGCTCAGAACACACAGCTGAGCTCCCCCTGTGCCAGAGGGGGGATGCTGCTGGGTGCCCACGGAGGGCTCGGCCTCCAGTGCCTCACAAGCAGGACAGGAGTGTCAGCCTTTGGCAGAGTTTTGTGCTCCTGGCTCGGTCCTTTACCTGTGTGATGAATTAGGGCACAGAAAATAACTCAACCCTATCTTGTCCCAAACTGATGTTTCCCCCTGGCCAAGCACGTGGTGAAGGAGATGGGAATGTTGGAGCTGCGGTTCCCAACCACTGCACAGTGAAGCCCAGCCACCTCTCCAGAGAATCCCACAGCCTGGGCAGCCTCACCAGCCACCTCCTGACTGAAACCTGCCTAGAAGAGCCCAGCCAGCTCCAAGGAGTGGTGCCTGGCGCTCCCAGAAAACACCAAGGTTCACGTACCACACACCTGGGCTGTTGGATACAGGACTCAGGACTTAAAGACAAATGACAACACAACATCTGAATTCATCAGGCTCCAAGTGATGCCACCACAAGCTCCACAACCTGTGGGAGCAACACTGGAATTTCCTCCTTGGGCTGCTGACCTACTAAACTGGTTGGAATCGGCAGCGCCAAACACTCCATGTCGGAAAGGGGTTTTACAGGCTGGAAAGGGGTTTTACAGCCTGGAAGGGCTTTTACTGCCCGCACGCTCCGTGCTGGCTCTGCAGGGAGCTTTTCTCCTGGCTGGGTACACCCCAGCTCCCTCCGAGCTCTGTTTGCCCACGCCAGCAGCCGGCTGCCCCGGCTGTGCAAACACCGGCCCCGGGAGCCGCCGGCACCGCTGCAGTATCGTGGCAACGTGGCTGAAGCCGGCTTTGCAAACTCACCAAGTGTGCAAATTAATTTCATTATCCGCTCTTGCACATCATGAGGAGGGAAAACAAATAACCTGCCCGAAAGTACATTCTAGTAATTATTAACACGGCGTCAGCGGAGCCCGGGGGAGCGGGAGGAGGACGGGCCGGGAGGAGAGCCTGGCACTGCCTGGCCGCCGGAGCACTCGGCACGTCGGGACTTCGTAAATATAAAATCCAGCCTCGTGCTGCCTTTGTTCCCTGTTCAGCCCAAGGATTCTCCATGCGCTTGGCTGCACCTACACGTTCTCCCAGCAGTAAAACTGACCATCCCAATATTTCACCAGCAAAGCTCTTGGCTTCCATTTGCTTTTGCTTTCACAGAATCATAGAGGTTAGGAAAGACCTCCAAGAGCAACGAGTCCCACCCGTGACCAATCCCCACCTTGTCACCAGCCCAGAGCACTGAGTGCCATGTCCAGGCATCCCCTGAACACCTCCAGGGATGGAGACTCCAGCAGCTCCCCAGGCAGCTCCTTCCAATGACAACCTTTCCCATGAAGAAATTCTTCCCCATGTCCAACCTGAGCCTCCCCTCCCCTCCCCTCCCTCTTCCCCCCACAAACACTCTGGAGCAGCCTGAGCTGTCAGGGCTGTACACAAACCTCCGGCGATGACTAAAGCCCAGGTGTGCACTGAGTGTTCTGATTCCTATTTTATTTTACAATAAAAGCCTCCTTCAGCTTAGCAGCGACGTTGCTCTGTCCCAGAAATCCCCCTCCCCTCCAAAAATGAGAGCAAACCCTGAGATTTAATACCCTGCAGCACATGATAATTTAATCCAGTGCTGTATGCCTGGATTACACGACCCCTTCCCCATCCTCACAGGCACAAACCGCATGCCATAGCAAAATATGTTTATGGAGCTGGAATTTTTGCTAATGGATACACACAACAATCTTAACTCTTGGAAATCCAAGCTGTGCCTCCCATGAGAAGTGGCTGTAGACGACAATGAAGCCACAGGTTTGACCCCACCACAAAGCAGTCCTGAATGCTGCATCTCTGCCAGGAATCGAGGAGATCCCTCCCTGCCCGCTCTGGCTGCCTCCTGGAGGGCACTTGGAAAATACCTTCCGAGGCTCCCACTTTGGGGGGATTTAGTTTATTCACGGAAAACTGAGAGGTTCTCATTTTGGAGGAGAGCAGAGCAGAGCACTCTGAACCTACCAAAGCCAGGCTGGACAAGGTTTGGAGCAGGGTGTCCCTGCACACAGGGGCAGGGAGCAGAACGGGATGAGCTGCAAGATCCCTCCCCACCCAAACCATTCCACAATTCCGCCATTCTACAGCAGGGCTGTGGCAGAGCTCCAGCAAATCTTCAGGCATTATTAGTAAGCCATTAAGAGACACTGTCAAGACAGATAGGCTTTGAGATTGCTTTCCAAGGCAGTTGTCAGGGATTTCGGGATGCACCAGGTGCTGCAGCAGCAGCTCAATTTTCCCTGGAAGCAGCCTGTCATGTGAGCACTGTCTTAAAAGGGACCTCACAGCAAGAACCCGAGATTTTTCCCAGGTGCAGCCACATCCTAAACCCGGCCTGGCATTGCACTGGAGCAATGGGAGTTAGTCAGAGCCTGGTTTGGATGAGATTCCTGTACAAACCTGCTCCCATGGGAGCACTCAGCTCCCTGCAGGCACAGCCTGGGGACGGAGCATCCTGACCCAGGGGTGCTGATTCACCAAACAGGCTCCTCTGCCCTGTGTCCAGTGTCAGAGGGGCAGCAGGGCCCGTGGGTCCAGCTGCACCCTCCTCCCTCTCCCTGCCTTGTTTTCGGCAGGGAAGATCCAGCTGCGTAGCCACAACACTTAAAACTAACTCCCCAGCGGTTCCCAGAGCATTTTATCTCCCATGTTCTCGAGAATATCAATATAAGATCTGCACAGAAATATTTTCATCTTCTTCTGTTGGCCAAGGGCTTCTTGCACTGCTCTGCAAGGCTCAGGAGCGTGGTGACCTTCAAGGGCTTCCCCAGCCTTCCTCCTCCTCCTCCCTCCTCCTTTTTCTCCCATTCCACCAACAGATCCACAAACCAAGCAGTGGCTTCTCATGGAACCTACATGCTCCGTGTTTATCAAATCCCAGAGTCACTGAGTTTGAAAAGACATCCAAGACCCTCACAACAACCTCTATGGGACCTTCGTACTCCATTCCCACCCACCTGGCCCGTCTGTGAAGGTACAGGCCAAATCCACTGGCCAAATCCAAAGATATTTTCACATTCCCCTCTATTTCCAAGCAGTTTCTGTATGACTCACACACTGTCACAACCTATTTTCCCTGAGTTAAGTCGAAGTGCAGGGATTTGAAGTCAAGTCATCCATTCATGTTGTATTTCCTCCTCCTTCCCTCTCCCCTCAGACCTTCCCAAGTACATTTTCCAAAACTGCTCTGTACATCCCTATTCTGCTGGACCTGGCTATGTGGTTTTATGGGAACAGCACTAACCAACACACTTAATCCAGCTTGCTTCTTGGTTTTTTGGTTGGGTTTTTTTTTTCCTTTTTTAAAATCAGCAGTACAGTTCTCCATAGTCTCAGTGGAATCAAAGATCATCCACAACACCATTTCCACTCTCCTTTAATGACACACACTCAACATTTCTCAGAGAGCAGAGGCAACACTGTCACACCACGAGAGGGGCAATTTTCTGCCTTCCTAATGTTAAAAAGCACCTGTTTCTAACAGGCCTTAACACACTGTCCATAAGTGTGTGTGTGAGCAGGTCCAGAGCTGGAAGCAGCTCTCTGATCCCTCATTACTCTGGATGGATGGAAATTGCTGGATCAGGACACTTCCACCTGCTGGTTCTCTCTCTCATCCTTGTTTTTCTGCATCTTTACATCCTTTTGCATCTTTAACACGTGACCAGCCTTAAGAAGCTGAGTTCTGTCCTCATTTTAGTGCGAGCTCACCACGCTGCTGCTGCCATCAGCCCAAGGGTGTGAGTCACAACCCAGCCTGCACATGAAGAGATTTATTTAAAATTCCAGGGAAAATGTTAACGCCTCGGTGAAAGTCTATCCCACCCCATGGCACCCAGCCCATCCCACCCCACCACCAGCCCCATCACCTGGGGTGGGTGTGCTGAGCCATCAGAGAGCGAGGCCAGAGCTGGAAACATCTCCAGCAGCTGCCCCAGCACACGGGGGCCTCACTGTTCCTACTCAATCCCACCTTCTGTGCAAAAGGGAACACCTGCATAAGTCCAAGGAAAACTCCAGATATAATTATCCCCAATGTGCTCTGAGGTAGTTCCTCCCTAGGCAGTCATGGCAGGCTCAGGTTTAAAGGACACCTGAATGTAGCCCTCATGCAGGAATTATACCTACCAGTGTTCTATAAATAATTGTGTTATCTACTCCTTTTAGCAAATCCTAAAATGGCCTCTCAATACTTAAAGGGACCCACAAGAAACACAGGGACAAACCTTCCAGGATGGCCTGGTGCAACTGAACAAAGGGTGATGGTTTTAAACTAAAACAGGAGAAATTCAAATCAGATGTAAGAAAGAAATTCCTCCCTGTGAGGGTGGGCAGGCCCTGGCACAGGGTGCCCAGAGAAGCTGTGGCTGCCTCTGGATCCCTAGAAGTGCCCAAGGCCAGGCTGGCCACAGCTTGGAGCAGCCCGGGACAGTGGAAGGTGGCCCTGCCATGGCAGGGGGTGGAATGGGATGTGCTTTAAGGTCCTTCTAACCCAAACCATGCCATGATTCTGGGATATGATTCCATACTGACGCTCCCAAGAGTGACAGCTCAGCATGGTGGGACTCGAGGGCCAGGTCTCCAGCTCTCACTTCCTGGCCAATCCATCACTTGTCAGAGGTCAAACAGCCCTTCCCACAACACAGCACAAGTGACAAACTCCTTAAGGCCACGCACCAGCCATGACTGGCTCAAATGCCACCTGCCAACAGAGCCATCCAGTGACACTGCACCACCAGGAGCCACCAGAGATGCTTCTCCAGAGCCTCCTGTTCCTGCCACGGGACCTGCTGCATTCCAGACCATTCCCAAGGCCAAGCCGGGCAGCAGAGCAGCCTCCTGCAGCTCCTGGCACATTGGATCACACGGTTTGGCTGTTCCAGGTCTGCATCCCTGGTGGCCACCTCCCAGCACCGATGGGGATGGTCACGACTCATGTCGGTCTCTCTAAGCCCTTTCACCTCAGAGCCTCGTGACTGGGATTGAGCCAAGAGATTAAAAACAGCTTGTGAAACACAAAGTGTGATTGTTTCCTTTGGGTATGACCAGCAGGGTATGGACAGACTGGGGCATGGACAAACCTGGGGCATGCAGCTCCCGATCCAGGGACTTTCCTATAAAATGCAGGATGTGACAGGTGCCACACTGTGCCAGGACACATCGGAGCTGTGCAGGACAGGCAGTGCTTTCCTGCCACACTGAGTCTGTGCACACAGCACATCCCACAATACTGGGATATACTGGAAATTTTGGCATTGGAATTACAGCAAAACATGGCTTGTTTGGTCCTCTGCTAAGGATGTACAACAGCCACAGAATCCTGGAGTGCTTTGGGTTGAAGGGACCTTAATCCCGTTCCACCTCTGCCATGGGCAGGGACACCTTCCACTATTCCCAGGTTGTTCCAAGCCCCATCCAGCCTGGCCTTGGACACTTCCAGGGATCCAGGGGCAGCCACAGCTTCTCTGGACAACTTGTGGCAGCCCCTCAACACCCCACAACACCTTCATCCCATGGGGGCACCTTTTGCTGTCTCCCTCCAGCTGGTCCCTCTGCTCCACAGACAAAGGTTGTGAGGACCAGGCACTATTTGTAGCAGGTTTTACTTCCAAAAGGGCCAGTTCAAACCAGCTGTGGCTGCTCTCTCCCACCACGGTTCCTGCAGATGCTCTGCTCTTGCTGAGATGTGAACCAGCGAATTTTTTTTACTCGCTTTCTAAAAAGTGCCTGAGGAGCACGTTTAGTTTAGTTCAGGAACGTGCAGCCCTGAAGGATCGGCTCAGCACTTTGGGCACCCAGCAAAGGCAACGATTAGGACCGGCTATGCACACTAATTGCCACCAGAAGTGCCCCTCCCCTCCCCTTGTGTCAGGCCCTGAATGGGGGCATTGTCTCAGGGCAGAGCAGTTCTCCAGCCCCAGCCCCTGCACATGGGACCCTGGTGCTTGCAACAACAACAAAATCCCAGCAGAAGTCCATTAGCATCCAAAGGGAGGAGCCTGAATGGATCACAAGGATTCTTTGGAAAGTAAGAGTGAAACGAATGCAGTAAAACGCCACTCTTAAGTGATGCTCATTGTCCAAATTAAACCATCAGCAGCAAAGACCTTGACTCTCCGAACCCTTCAGCAGCGCAGCACATGCTGCCGAGCTCGGCAAAGAGGCTGTCAGGAATTTTAAGCCCTGGACTTGTCCCAAGTATGGATTACTCCATTTCTTTGCGAGCACTTGATCACACGGAGCTATATTTGGATTCCCAGAATGAAAGCTCCAATCCCTCTCCGGGAGGGTGTACGTGGCTGCACCCCCTGCCACGTGCAGGTCCCCACGTCACCCACCCACGGGACTGGCTCTGTGGGAGCTGTTCAGTGTCCCAACAAGCCAGGAGCAGGTTCCAAGGGATGGCAGGAGAGCCCAGCACTCTCCACAGAAGCTGGGCCGAAAGCAGGACAGAAGAATTTTCTAGAAATAGTGCAACTAATGCAGCTTTTCCCTCTTTGTGCAGATGTTGGGAACACGACTGGCAATGGGTAAGGGCAGAGCTCTCTGTTCTGGGTCCTGCAAACTGGGGGAGAATCCAAAGACTTCTCCATGAGAGCAGAACATGCAATGCCACTCACATGTGCCAGTTTGGAGATGGTTTGCTGGGTTATTTATTTAATGTACAATTCCTGCTTGCAACCAGATGATCTTTATGGTCCCTTCCAACCCAAACCGTCCTATAATTCCAGGATAAAACCTCAGGTATTCGTTGCTTCTTTTGCTTTCCTATGGCCACCACAGACCCCAGCCTCCAGGAGGGTCCAGGGAGTGAACTCCCCCAGGCAGCGGAGCAAGGAGCCAGTCCTGGATGCCCCCACTGGGTCCTGTGCCCTGCAGCAGCTGAACCAAGCCAAAGGGACAGGACAGGGCTCCCTGGCAGCCTGGAGCCAGGACAGAAGAACCAAACTCCCCCAAATATCACATTTTTAATACCATTCTTGCAAAAGGAGAGCCTGGCAAAAGAAGTCCACTTGAAATGCACCCGGGAATCCACACAGTGAGACCACAACTGTTCCCAGCTGATCCACCCAAACTAAACCACTTCTTGAAAAATAAAATTCATGCCAGAAATCCCAGGAAGGGCACGTTCAGCAACACTGGGCTGTGCATGGATCACCTTGGGCAGGCCAGGAGGGATTGATTCCTCCAGGGAGATCCCTCCAGGGATGGTCCCAGGCTGTCAGGGACCCACAGGAGCCCCAGACCCAGCTGGGGAGGTTTCACCACCAAGGATGTGCTTCCCATGGCATATCCCATCCCCTAAGCCAAATTCCTCCTTTCACAGGGGACAGGAGCTGTAAACCAGGTTTTACTTCTGCAGACAAACACCTCATGGAATCCTGGAATGGTCTGGGTAGGAAGGGACCTTCAGTACTCTATTCCACCCCCTCCCACGGGCAGGGACACCTTCCACTGTCCCAGGCTGCTCCAAGCCCCATCCAACCTGGCCCTGGACACTTCCAGAGATCCAGGGGCAGCCACAGCTTCTCTGGGCACCTGTGCCAGGCTCTCAGCATCCTCAAGGATTTCTTCCCAATATCCCTCCTAATCATGCCCTCTGGCAGTGGGAAGCCCTTGTCCTCTCCCTCCTCCTCTTTTACAATCCTCCTTAAAGGCTCCCATCCCACTGATCAGGTCCAGTGTCTGCCTGCTCCCAGAGAGATCCCTGATGCCAAAGCACCTTCCCAGCCCTCCTCCTTGCAAACCCTGTGCTGCTGCTCACCCCCAGCTGTTGGCTGTGTGTGGCTATTTTTGCACAGCCTACAGAACAAAAATATAGGGAGCTATGTTAGGTGAAGGCTTGCACTGTTCACGGTGTGATGACAGCCAAACTAGGTCAAGCCTTCGCCAGATTCCTTTAAAAAAGGAAAGGAAAAAATAATCAGTGGGAGAGCAGCAAACTCCCAGGGAAAAAAATGCTTGTGAACATCTCCAATACATACTGTGCACTAGATGACTGGGGCAAAAATACATATATATACACATATTTATCTACTTTTTTCCACAGCTTGAACGGTAGATTTTTAATTTTTGAATTTTTTTAAAGGACATTAACGTGCCTTGAACTGCAAAAAATTCCACATGGATTTAACATACTGACTTAAACCAAAATAGAGTTTTCACCTATGAAATGTAACCTGGTGGCCCATTTTTGATGTAGGCTGTGGACAACTTATCATATTCCATGGCTTCTCCACCATGAATAAAAGCATTCTCCCTCTGCTCTGGGAGCAGGAGCTGGACAGGTAAGAGGATCCCAGTCCTGGTGAGAAAGGCAACTTGATCATTGTCTACAAGGGGAGAGGAAGGTAAATGACTTTAATTTCTGTTCTAGAGGACAGACTCCTAATAGAGATTGGGTCTTGCTGGGTCTGAGAGAGCTGGGGGTGTCCAGCATGGAGAAAAGAAGGATCTGGGGAGACCTTAGAGCCTCCTTCCAGCACGTAAAGGAGAGCTGGAGAGGCACCTTGGAAAAGGGATGGAGGGACAGGACACAGGGAATGGCTTCCCACTGCCAGAGGGCAGGGATGGATGGGATATTGGGAAGGAATTCTGCCCTGTGAGGGTGGTGACAGTTGGACAGGGCTTGGAACAACCTGGGATAGTGGAGGGTGTCCCTGCCCATGGGACAGACAGCAGACATCTGACCTGCCTCTGGATTGTCACCTGCTGGCAGAGGAAACCCTCAACTCACAGGCTCATGGAAATGAGGAACTGGGTGATTTTAAAACAGCTTCCCAGTGAAAAATGTTCCCAGGCTTAGTTAAACGTGCCAGATAAAGCCTCTGTTCCTGTAAAACCTGATGCACGATTATCAGTCAAGGCCAACGTATTTACCCTAAAATTGGGTAATATTGTTTTATGGTTCTTAATAGTTGAAGCCGACAAAGCTCTGAACAGACGCTGCCGAGCAGTTTCTCAGCCTTTCATCAGCGCTGCGTAGGCGTTGAATTCTGGAGCTAATCACCTTAGCAACGGCTCTAAACATATGTGCAGTGACATCAGCTGATTTCTGAAAGCTGTAAATAGAGGATAATAGCACGAAAAAATTCTGGATCCAAGCCAAGACCTAAAAAACATACTATTAAAACACCGCCTGTAATTCAATGTATGCAAACTTGTTTGCATCCCCGCTCCCCAAAACCTGGGTAATTACACACCTACCAGCACAACTGGTGATTGTCCCACTGCAGGCTGCTCTCAGTTTCAGGAATTTCCCAGAAAACGAGGATTTGATAGAAATCCTTCTTTAAATTTAATTTTAGAGAGCCTGGAGAAGAAGCTGCAATACGAGGCTGAAGGGACCAGCTCCAGCCTCCAGTCCTGGGTTTTAAAGTCAATGAGTAACAGCTTCAACTTAGAGAATTATTTGTAAATAAGAAAATCAACAATGTGCTCATGGGCTTCACCAGTGAGTCACAGAGGAACGGGAACCATGGCAAACTCTGCTCCAAGGACGTGCTGCCAGGCCTGTGCCCTTGGAAAACAGGAGCTGGAGCAGGAGCAGGCGCGAGGAACCCGCTCCTGGCCGGCCGTGCGTCGAGCAAGCGGCCTGAAAGGGGCACATTCTGAATTACCTCATGTTTGGTACCTCATTAAGACCCTAAACTGTCCGTTCAGGGAGTCCCTCAATCAGCCATCAGCGTAAGACACGAGGACAATATCGTTTTTGTTCCCCTCGTCTCGTTGTGACCCATATTCCCGAGGCCTGTTGTGCAGGACGTGACCCGGCCGCCTAAAGAAACCTTTGCAGAGCCTCCATGGTGAGCTGGCAGCGGGGAGGGAGCGAGGGGAGACGGAGAAACGGCCTTAATAGGATTTTCAAATGTCAAAAAAATATCTTTAGCAGGCCCATTTAGGCAGAGCCTCAGCACTTGCTGGACTTGAAAGCGGAATTTGCTGTGCAGAGAACACTGCTCGCATGCTAAGTGAACCCCGGGAACGCTGCGGGAGAGGCCCAAACCACCCTGCTCCTTCCCCTCTCCTCTGGTATACCAAGGCAAGGAGGAGGACACAGTGCCTTCTGCTCAGGGCAGGGAGGTGCTGGGGCTTGGTGTGAGCACCCACCATACACAGGCACGAGGCCATGTGGGCAGAGCTGCAGGGCAGCGCCCAGATCCCAGCCCTGGTCACTGGCAAAGAGAGTGGCAAATTCAGCTCGTCTGATTTTGCTGGAGAGCGTCCAGAAAAGGGAACGGAGCTGGGGAAGGGGCTGGAGCACCAGGAGAGGCCGAGGGGAGCTGGAGGGGCTCAGCCTGGAGAAAAGGGGGGACCTTGTGGCTCTGCACAACTCCCTGACAGGAGGGGGCAGCCGGGGGGGGTCAGGCTCTGCTGGCAGGGAACAGGGACAGGACAAGGGGAAATGGCCTCAGGCTGGGCCAGGGAATGTTCAGATTGGACATCAGGAGAAATGCTGTTGTGGAAAGGGTGCTCAGGCATTGGAAGAGGCTGCCCATGGAAGTGGTGGAGTCCCCATCCCTGGAGGAACAACTGGAGGTGCCACTCAGTGCTCTGGGCTGGTGAAGTGGTGGGGATCAGTCACACTCGATGACCTTGGAGGTCTTTTGCAACCTCAATGATTTCATGATTCTGTGAAGTACCTTGCATAAAAAATAAAAATAATAGGGCAGAGAAATGGGAAATGCAAACTTGACAACTGCACTTGGAGGAGGATCCTGCATGGAGCCAGAAGCAAGAATCCCCCCTCCTTTTCCCAGGTAGGGTCGGGGCTTCTTCTCTGTCAATTAGAGCCGCAAGGAAATCCAGTGTATTGAGATCAGCAGTGTTAATCGTTATTGCATCTGAATTTAATTAGCATTATTTTTTAACTGCAGGTAATTTACAGTGCCTCACCTAAACATGGAAATCAGGTAGTGCATAATGTTCGCTAGAAAACCACCACCAAGGATAATCCTGCTTTTTGCTTTATGCCTTTTAATGTCTGTAATCCACGGTCCCCCATTCCTGGAGACTGCCATGGTTACTCCTGCTCCCTCCATCAAAGGCTCCTGCCTGCGTCTTCTGTCGAGCTGCTAAGAATAGCACAGGCCCTTTCCCAAGCTCGGGAAGGTGAGCTGCAGGGAAGGATGGAGTTCCTGGGAGGCACAGGGGAAGAAGAGGATGGGGCCAGCAGGACTGCCCAGCGTGGGAAGCAGCTGATGGATGTCCCATGCATGGAGGTGCAGCAGCATCTCCTGCTCTCTGCTGTCCTGCAGGCAGGAGCAGGGGCTGAGGTTACCAGCATGTCCTCAGCCCCCTGGGATGAGAGGGCAGGGTTAGATGGGACATTGGGAAAAAATTCCTCCCTGTGAGGGTGGGCATGCCCCGGCACACGGTGCCCAAAGAAGCTGTGGCTGCCCTTGGATCCCTGAACTGTTCAAGGCCAGGTCGGAGCAACCTGGGATAGTGGAAGGTGTCCCTGCCCATGGCAGGGGGTGGGATTGGATGGGTTTTAAGGTCTCTTCCCACCCAAACCAGTCTGGGATTCCATGATCAATCTTTGGCACCTTTATCACATTCCCTTAATCTGGAAGCCCCTCTCCATAGCTCATATCACAGTCTGTGCACCTCCGAGCCTTCAATGTCAAATCTTCAGAGAGACCCTAAAATTCCAGATGGGTTATTTCAGTTTGAGGAGCACCATTCCCCAGAGACAGCCAGCACAAGTCACCTGTCACCACCACCTGTGAAAGAACCAGTTACAAGGGTCACACCATTAACAGCACCGTGCACAGGCTGCGCTGGTTTCCTGGAAAAGAATCACTTCTCCCATCAACCAGCTCTCCAAAGCTGGCCAAAACCTTGCAGTGCTTTGAATGTGTTTGCTAAGCTGTACACCTGGGAGAGGTGGAGGAGACGCTGCTGATCCGGGGAGGATATGGCAGAGTTCCTGGAATGGGAAAAAGCAAGCTCTGCACTGCTGGTGCTGGGACTTGTGTCCTCCCAGCACCCAAGGCTGGCAGGGACTGGCTGGAGGTACAGGCAGGTGGATCGCCCAGAGCTCAACCATCAGCAAGGAACAGTTTCAATACTTCACACATTATGCCCAATAAAAGCTTTCCTGTGTCCAGAGTATTTACACACCGACGTCAGCAACACCCAGAGCTGTGCAGGCTGTTCTCGCCGTGCAGCTGGAGGGAACAAGCACCGCCACAGCAGCTGAACACCACGGGATCCTCTTGGGAGCCTGTGCAAGGCTGAGATGCTGCTGCAGCTCAGTACCCCTGGAAAATACCTTCCCCTCCTATGGCCTGTCCTGCCTCCCTTGAGGTCCCACCACAGGGCAGCTCGTGGATGGCAGCAGTAAGACGAGGGACAGGCTCAAGAAGAGCACACAGAAGCTGGTGCCACCACCCTCATGGGCCGTGGCCTCAGACCAGGAGCCCAGGACCTCTTGGAAAACACAAACCAGCCCTGCAGTGTGACCCTCAATTCGCTGACACACATCTGGGCTCCTCTGGAAAGAGCTTCACTCCAGGGCAAACCTGATGTTCAAGGGTAGCAAAGAAACTCCAGGAACCTGTACAGAAAGCACATCCTCTTTTCCAGACCTCCTCCCTTAAAAGCAGATACTCCACCACCTATGGAAACTGGAGCACATGTGCCCGGAGATAAACAACATCACGGGACAGGTAAGCTGGTTACTCATGATTTATCACACCATCTCCCTCTCTAATTGCAGAGCTAAGCAGGCACTCATCTAATCCACCGTAAGCAGCTTACGCTTCCTTAGGCAGCTCTGCGCCATCGCTCACTTCCTGGTTTGGAAATCATCATTCCCTAAGTCCCTTTCTCTGGAAGGTGAGAAACCACCCTCTTCAATCACTCTGCACAGATTTTGAGACTTGAAGGATGCACTCACAGGACAGACAATTCCTGGAAGTCCCAAACATCTTTCCAGGGCAGTGGTGGAGTCACCATCCCTGGAGAGATTTAAGAGCCATGTGGATATGGCACTGGGGACACAGGTTAGTGGTGGTCCTGGCAGCACTGGGGGAATAGGTGCTCTAAATGATCTAAAGGTCTTTTCCAACCTAAAGGATTCTGTGACTCTTAACTTTATACTCAGTACTGAGCAAAGTATCTTTCACCTTTGTGTCCTGCTGCTCCAGTCACGCACTGCAGGTCCTTGCTCTCGGTTTTCCCAGAATTTCACTCATTTTTTCCATACTAACAGCTCACTGCTCCCCAGTTTGATTCTCTATTTTTTTCTCTGCTAATTTATCAGGAACGATTCCTAATGCTTGCAGATTCTAGTCTAGTACTCATAGGGTTTATTTCTTTTAATTATATTTTCAAAATCCTTGGAGCCCCACAAAAATTAGCATAAAAAGCTGCAAAGGTCCACCAAAAAAGTGTCCCCTTGTGGTGAGAGCCACTGTTCCGAGATGCTAGAAAAGCCAAGTTGGATGGGGCTTAGAGCAGCCTGGTCTAGTGGAAGGTGTCCCTGCCCATGGCAGGGGGTGGGACTGGATGAGCTTTAAGGTCCCTTCCAACCCAAACCATTCCCTGATTCTATGGTTAGCCAAAGCACATTTTAGCTTTTCTCCACATATCTGTGGGTAAGCAGGAGGTTACTCCCTTGAGTCTTCTCAAGGGAAAGATCTCAGGGTTTGGGTTACATCAGGCTGTTTTCACTGCTGGGAAGCTCCAGCCGTTGGAAGTGGAAGCCGAGCCGGCGCGCGCCACTCGCACGCCTTCGCTCACGGACACGGCCCCGGCCAGGGGGGATTTTCTGACTTGCAACACCGGAGAACTTTACCCCTGAAACTACCCCTGAACTTAGGCCAGTGACCCCAAGTCAAGCTTCAAAGTCATTCCAGATAACGAGCCAGATCCAACACCACCAAGAGCCGCCTTTGATCCCCATAACCCATCGTTGATCAGGGGCGAATCCTCGGGGCTGATCTCTTCAGCTTGATACAAAATTTATTTTACCATCTGTAAAATTCATTTGTGTAGTTGCACACCCTGGTAGGCTTGAATGGGGCGAAGGAGTGTTTCAAGTCCCAGTGCAATTTATTATTTAAAAGCAGAGAAATGACATTGCCGGTCGGAGAGCCCGGGTGATGTAATGGGGAGCGCAGTTCCGCTCGCCGCCGGAGCCGCACGGTACATTAGCGTGCTGGCCAGGGTGGCTGCTCCTATCAATTATTTATAGTCTCCTGGCGTGCAGCCTGGAGAGGGTCACAGCGCTGAAAGCCAACTTTATCTGCATTGTTCCCAGCTCCTGCCCAGCTGTCACTCTGCTCCCTAATTTAATACACCCAGCGCAGCGTAAAAGGATGCAGAGCTGCTGCCTGGAATAGGAATAGCAGAGGGGAGGTGGGGTCTACAGTGAGCTGGTGGGGCCTCAGTCATCTTTGTTAAGGTGCTGACTTGGCTGTTTTAAACCTGCCTTTGAGACTTCCCCGGTCACTGGACTGAGATACGGAGTGCTCCAGGGCAGGGGGTGAGAGGTGGGACGGCGGCGCAGCCATGGGATCTCCTTCTCCATTTCCGTGCCACACCAAGACTGCACTGCATGGCTTCCTACATATCCCAGCAAGAATAACAGATGCAAATAGAGGGGGAGGAGAAAGGGCACTTCAGCTCTCCAGAAAAAAGAATTAATACATATCTATATGTTGAAAAAGGAAAAGCTCTCATATGTTGTTGTTTCAGCTACAATTTAAAGTGCACGGACAAAGTCTCAAATGAGATGAGCTATAAGATCCTTTCCAACCCAAACCATTCTGTGATCCACCCGTATTTCACCACCGAGGAAGGGGCAGTGGCCCATTTTACTGGGCCACCATGCAGGAAAACAGCTCTCCAAGGCTTTGTCCCTGCAACTTAACAACACACCTCCTTCACTGTTCGCCCAAAATTTAACCTACCGCAACAACTCTTCAGACTCTGAAAATACGTCACTCATTTGGCCTGATATCAACATCAAAGCAATTAAATTTCAACTGTAGATGGTTAAGCCAGGTTGGACAGGGCCTGGAACAACCTAGGGTAGTGGAAGGTGTCAATAGATGAGCTTTAAGGTCCCTTCCAATCCAAACCAGTCTGGGATTCTGTGACTCAGGGTCTCCATCAGTGCAAGAGATGCTTCCCCTGGACATGGCTCCAGTAGAAATCTGGTACAAGAAGGTGAGATGCTGCTTTGGCAGCTTCTGTGATTGGTCCTCCCCCACTGATCAACAGGATCCACACAGCCCAAATATCCATCTCAGGCCATAAACTAAACTCTATTCCAGCTTAAATAATAAGGCATTTTTTCAAGTCTTGTGAAGCCAGGAAAATAACCTGAATTTTCCTGCAATTAGGATCAGCTGCCTTATTGCAAGCTAGAAGTCCCCAGGTTTGGTTTAAGCCACACAAAACACATTCTGATGACGGTGCCTGGAAACCACACACAGATTTCACCAAAAACACAACATCTGCACAACAAGGAAGTTGTGGGAAAAGAAAACTCAGGCCCAGAGGAAGCAGGTCTGTTCTTCTGTGGCACAAACAGGGGCCCAGGGTAGGCCACTGTTGAGGCACAGTCCAGCACAGCTCCCAGAACTCCAGGAGTGGAGCAGGGAGAATCTCCCCGGATTTGGCACAGACCCCCAGCAGCCACAGAGGCCCAGGTGAGGCAAAGGTAACAGCCAGAGCTTTTCTTATCAGCATGATTCAGGCAAAGACAAGACAGAAAAACAATTAGCCTTGAAAACCAGCAGTGAGCCTTTTCTTCAACCTTTCCGTGCTATGAAAACCAGGAAGGTTCTGCCCAAAACTCTGAAAGGGGGAACTGTGAGAGCCAGGGGAGGAACAAGCTGGTTCCCACCCCGGAGCCAGTCACAACACCGGGCTGTGCCGTTGAGCCAAGCCCGGAATGTGCAGACCACGCGCGGCTACCACCGCGCCAGCGTCTGCAGGGCCTTCACATCCTCCCCGAATCCAGGATTATTTCCATGGCAACTATCTGGAGAACTTATTAAGTAAAAAAACCCAAGAACAGTTTGAACACACAGACCCTACGTTCGTAACGTACCAACTGACTAAATTAGCAGCCCTAAGATTTTCAGTAATCAAAATAGATCATGTTCCAGCAACTCAATCTTCTCTGTGCCACTGCTAAAGAGAAAAATCTGATAGTAATACCAACGGGGGGGGGAGGAGGAGGAGGAATTACAGGTTTTCCAAGACCACAGCCCTATATCAAGCCAAGTTTTACCCCATTCAAGACATTATTTCAGTATCTGGCTGTTCAAATGCTGTTAAATAAGGCTGAGTTTCCACGAGATGATAAACTCGGTTGCAAGGCACTTACCAGAAAATCAAAAAGATTACTATCATGACACAAAGTACTACAAAAATTCATTGAATAACCTCAAATCTGTACCAAAAAAGCACCATTTATAACTCTTTCTCACATTTACCTTGAAAGGTTCACAAGTTTGGAATATTTGCTCAGAAAAAGGACAAGTCACTCATTAAAGCTGAGTGGAAATAAATTAAAAATAAGCAAGACCCATTAGGAGAAGGAGTCATCTCTCCAGATCAGCACCGCTCCCAAACTTGCAGGAATTTGGTGGCTCCCTCGGAGCCAGCGCAGGCTCAGCCCTGCAGTGACTACAGTTCCCAGGCATGGGGCTGAGGGAATTACCAAGGTTTTGGCAGCACTCAGAACCAAACGCTGCCCGAGAATTTCATAACAGCAATTCAGAGTGAGAAGTCAGAATCAACAGGAATGATTTTGAAAGTGCTTTAAAAAAATAAAAAGTGGTTAAATGAACTGTTGGCTCGGTCACTCAGTCCAGCCAGGGAGATTAGAGGCATTATTGATTTACCTTAGAACAACCTGGGAACTCATTTCCAATGGTTTTTAATGGAACCTGGATTTTCTGTCCTAAGCTGCCTCATGAGGTCGAGCCTCCTGCAAGGAAATGCAACTCCAGAGCATTAAACTGGCGGCTGTCAGAGGTACCACAGCCCTGTTCCTCTACAGAGAGCATGGTACAGGATGGGGATTTTTCAGGCAACTCCAAAATCACAGGATCACTTGGGCTGGAAAAGTAAAGACCTCCAAGACTGAGTCCAACCTGTGCCCGATCCCCACCTTGTCACCCAGCCCAGAGCACTGAGTGCCACGTTCAAGTCAGTCCTTGGACACCTCCAGGGATGGGGACTGCACCACCTCCCTCAGCAGCCCCTGGAATGCCTGACCACCCTTTCATGAAGAAATGGATGGAAGTTGGAAGCAGGGGAATCTTCACCCCCAAGAGCCAGGGGAGAGGATTTTGACCAGGACAACATACCATCAACCCTAAACCTCTGCTTCAGCAGGAAAAGCTCCTCCACTCGGGACTGTTTTCCCTCACTAGAACACACCACAGCAGGCTTGGCCTCTTAAAACCTGGGGCTGGTTTTAGCAGGTGAACAGAATATTATTCCTTTACACACCTAAAGCAAAAAGGAAAATATTTTTCTCAACTCTTCCAGAAAAAGGCTCCTGTAATACAAAACCAAGTAGGGAATATTGTTGCCTGAAAGGCTTCCAGAAAGGTGTGAGCAGAGAAAACAGCAGCTCATAGCAGGAAGGAAATTGTAACATTAACCATGGCCTTTGAAGGCAGAGGCAGCTCCGCGTCACCGAGCACCGACAGCGAGCAAAACCAAAGAACAAAACACATCTGATCCCCGGCTACTTCCAAAATCCATCTGCAAACGCATCCTGCCCCGAGACAAATGAAGATGAAGGCGTGATGGAGAGATAGCAATTAACTGCCCCGGTTGTTGTTGTTGTTATCTGCAGTGCCTTGCTGCAAACAAGCTGCCCTTAGCCCCGAGCCAGCCCTTGGCCACTTGCAAAAATCACTGAGCATTAGATCCTGCCCCTTCTCCTGCTTAATGTCTCACCCTGGAGCTTCAGGAGCTCCCAGCTCTGTCCTTCCCCCTTCCCTTCCCCTCCTCCTCCAGCTCCTTCCCTTCCAGCCAGCATTCCCCCTCCCTCCCTCCCTCCCCTGCTGGCTGTGGTGCCAGATGTCAGCCTGACCCCGGAGCCGCCGTTTCGGGTCAGTTATGGGGGTTACGGAGCGAGGGGAGTGGCGGTGCCCCCCTCTCCAGGCTGAGCCAGGACAGCCCCGCCGTGCCAGCGAGGGGGTCTGGGCACTGCTGGCAAATTGAGTTCCAGGGTTTTTTCCCTGGAAAAAACAAACTGCCGGCAGGAAGTTTGGGAGCCTGTTCACGCGCACTGCCAACAGCAGCCTCGGGCACCGAGTGCTGGGTAAGGTGACCCCGGACTATGCTCAGCATCAGTCATGGGTAGAAGCGTCACTTACTGCACGAGGAGAACGGATGACCTGAATGACTCCTGCAAGAATAATTGCATGCTGAAGGCAAGGGCTGAAGTTTCTGGAGGAGGGATGCTGGGAATGCTGTGGCACTCCAAGAAGGACCATTCACAAGACATTGGGCTAACAAAGACAGCCATGGGGGAATTCAGTATGTATTTAAAATGAACCCAGACCCGTATTCTTGACCACACTCCTTGAAGGATGTGCCCCCGATGAAGGAGCAGCTCCAAGGCAACGGAATGCAGTTTGCTGGAAGGGAAGGGGAGAGCTTCCAGCCTGACATAAGCCAGGGCTCGGATTCCTCTATCACAGAGGCTGCGCCGCAGATAAGGCTGCGTCAACTTTTCCACTGGAGCTCTCTCCCCTCTAAGGTTCACAGTCAGAGCAAAATATTTTGGCCAGGTGGAAAGCTCCCAAAGCTGGGAGCTGCCATGTGTACAAAACATCACCGTGTCACCTGCCCAGGCTTGGTTGCCCTCCACTGGGAATGGGAAAACTCATCTTCCTCCCCATGGATTCTTCACATTCCTGCACAGCCAATAAGCCCAGCCTCTCCAAGGGGCTGCTCGGAGCCACACAAAGTGCCCTAAAACACTGAACAATCCCAGGGACTGAAACTCAAACAGGTTAAACGTTAACCTGGGAGCTGAGTGGAAGGGACACAACTGTGGTGCTGCGATCTCACTTCAGCCCCACAGCCCAGCTGCAGCTCCACAGCTCGGATCCAGCCCCATGCCACCAGCCATGCCCAGATTGCCCACAAGCAGCAGGCACTGACAGGAAGGGAGGTTTTGGACAATCCAAGAATCCCAGGATGGTCATGGTTGGAAAGGACCTTAAAACTCATCTTTATCAATCCACCACCATGGGCAGGAACACCTTCCACTATCCCAGGCTGCTCCAAGCCCCATCCAACCTGGCCTGGGACACTTCCAGTGATGGAGCATCCATATGGGCATTTCTCTGCTGCACAGCCCATTTGCCTGTGGGTAGAGCAGCAAGAAAAGGAGGTGAAATCTGGCACCTGGTTCCCATCACCGTGCCAAAAGCAGGGTGAGCACATGCAGGGCTCTGCTCTTCCCAGACTCGGCCTCCTGTCACAGCAGAGCACGAGCAGCACGCCCAGCTCGTCGGCTGCCCACACTCTGTGTGGCATCATGGTTTGGTGTGTGGCCCACCAGGAAGATGCTCCATTTCCAAGGGAAGCCTGGCTCCCCCATGGACCCGGGCCAGCCCAGTCCCCATGTGCTGGGGAAGTTCTGGGGCCTGGTGCTGTGCAGAGGATGGGGAGGTTTTCCAGGGAGGTATTCCGGTCCCAGCACAGCCCTCCCCCACGGGCCTCACTGCAGTTATCCCTGAAGACAGAAAAATTTGTGCTTGTTTTTCTGCTGCTGCTGAGCAGCTACGAAATGTCTCCCACCATGGAGAGCCTGAATAAATTCCGGCTCCTAAAGCAGCATCTGATTCAGCTTCTCTCCAACCTCCATCACAATTTAAAACCTTTAATTTACTAAGGTAAAAGCAATGTTTGTGTCTGATTGCCAGAAGTTGAAGCATCCGTGGTTTATCCCTTTTACTCAATATATACCCAATATTCCAATTTATTTCATTTACGTCAATACTCTGGGGAGATTCTTGGACTGGCCATGACTTATCACAAATTACCGGTCACAAACTTTTCCTCCCTGTCCCCATGGGAGCCCAGGAACTATCACTGGATAGCCAGGAGAGCCAACTGTACCACACCATGTGTGCTTCCAGCAGCCTTTTAGGAATGCCTGGATTTCCCAGGTTACAGGTCCAAATGAAAAATAACACTAAAAAAAGCAGAAAGGAGGGAAACAGCCTGGTTTTATTCCTCCTCTGTTAAATCTGGAGTGCTGGACCAAAACATGGCAGTTTTCATCCAGGAAAGCATCCTTGAAAGCTCCATGGATGGCTTTGAGGCCACATGGAACCTGGAAAACTTCCCCCAGTACCTCCAGTGAATTCAAGATTTGCTGCTGTGTGTCAGGGAAGCAACTCTGTTCTTTCTGGAGGGAATGGACAGATTGCAGGAGAAAACTATATCCCAACTGCTGCCAAATTCCACAGATTTAGTTATTAGTAGGCAATTAGGAATATTATTAACACTTCCTACTACGTTAAGCTCCATTTGCAGGGCATCTCTGCGCCAGCCCGGACGTTTCCGACGGAGCCCCAGCTCCGAGGCGCACGTGGCATCACGTACCCAAAACTGTGTCTTCCTGCTCGCTGCCTCCCGGCCCCTTCCCCGCAGCCGGATTTAATGCAGTTGTCTCACAAAATAAAATTGCAAGTAAAAAAAATACAGAGATTAAAAATGAGAGAGGGGAGGGGGAAGGTAAATAAAAGCGCGGCGGCACAAAGGAAAAACAATTTTGCTCTTGTTTTTTAACTCACAATCAACATCTGAGCTATTCAGGAAGCTGGTGCACTGCCCTCCAACCAACTTCAATTAGGGAATTCAAAAGCAGTCAGACAAAAGAATGCCTGGGAGTTACTGCACCGCACAGAGATATTTTTAGCAAGAGCTGAGAGGCTGTTTGTGGGACACTGCTTTGCTTCTCTCGCGCTTCAGCTTTTGTATTTACATTCACAGGACAGCGAGATTTACTGGGTCAGAGAGAAAGAGAGGAGAAGCGGCACAACTGACGCGAATCCTTTCGCCTCTGATACTCTTGGAAGGTTTTTCAGCAAAGGCTGATGGAGGCCGGAGCGAAGCAGAACAAGATTTGCCTCCATCTGCTTCAAAAATCGCCTTTGAGCTGCAGTCTCCAGGCGCTGCTTTGGAAGGGCGATGCAAAGCCGCCCGCGGAGCCCCCGGAAAGGCCGAGCTCACCCCACGCCGGGCAGGGACACGGCTGCTTCACCCACACAAAGCTGCGGCCCAGCGCGGCCGCTGACCTCTCCCCACCCCCGGGTCACCAGATGGAGCCACGAACGGGCCGGGGGTGAGCCATGGGCACGGCCACACGGAGCCCCCCGCCCCAACCCCCTCCCCAGCGCCGTTCGGAGACGCTCGGCCGAGCCCCAACGAGCCGCTGCTGCTTTTTTTCAGAAGCCATTTCCTTAACACGGCCGCGCCGCAGCCTCCTTCCCCTCCGGGGCTCGGGAAGTGCCTGCGGAGAGGCGGGAGGTGAAGGCCCCGGGCCGGAGCCCCCGGCAGGGGCGCGGGGCCGGTGTGGGGGCGGCGGCCCCCCACTGCCTGCGCTATCGGCACCGCTCCTCCAGCGCATCCCCCTCTTCCGCTCCCTCCCACCACTGCGGCAGCGCAGATGGCAGCAGTGTGACCTCGCTGTTCCTGCCTCCTTGTTTTGATCCTGCAGTCTTGATTGTTCAGGCTAATCCCACACTCCCAGCCTTGGCTGCCTGCCAGGACTGTTATTAATGGCACAAAAGCTTCTCATTCCAGCTACTTCTACATCCGCTAATGCTGTTGTTCCCTTCTCTCGCTCCCCCTCTCGCCACATTACAAACTGGAGCTGGAGTATATTTTACAAGGGGAAAAAAACCCTTCTCTGATCATCCTCACGCGCTGAAGGCTCCACCAGAACCCTGTGGAAAAGGCTCCTCAGCTCCAGCAATAAACACCGATGGAAAAGCAGCGAGACCACCCTGCTCACCCTGTGATAAACAGCACATGGATGTGGGGACTTTCCAGCAATCCCTTAGGGAAAGCCAGGATCCCAGGCAGAGGCAGGCACAGCTGCCTGTAAGGCCTCAGGAAAGGGCTCTGCTGCCTGGGGCAGGACTGACACCAGTGCTCAGTGACGAGGACGGGCAGCACCTCTGGCACTGCACCCCCGGCTGCCTCTCCAGGGCCCCCCTGCCCTCCTGGCCCTGCTCTACACAGCGAACACCAAATCCCTATGACTGCAGCTCATTAAATCACGCACGGAGAGGCAGCTTCATGTGAACCCCTCATGCATCACTCTCATGGCAGGGCCCAAAGTGCCCATGCAAGGCCCAAAGCCGTTTTTGGGTACCTCCCCTGTACCCTGCCAGCCCCCCACACTGGCTGTACCCCACCCTCTCTGCCCTAAATCCCCTCCCCAGGGAGGGGCTGTGGGGTGAAGCCCTGGGCGGCGAGGTTGGACCTAGTGACAGAACAATGAGGTGCAGGTCCCATGTCAGCTCCACCTGCTCAGCCCCGGGGCTGGTGTGGAAGGGGAAGGGATGAGGATATTCACTAGGCCACCCTAATCTACTAGAGACCAGCCAGACTGGGCACAAATCCCTTGGCACTGCTGGGATACAGCTCCCCAAAAAGTCTGGTGCTGTCAGCCGAGCAGGCACCAGCACCGTGCTCAGCAGACTGAATGCCACCAACCACAGATTAGTGAGGTTTGGATTGCTCAAACTGCAAACACAGCCAGAGCACGTGTCCCTGGGACCCTCCCATGAGAGCAAGCCCACCTTCCTGTGCAGGTGGTGCCACACTGGGAGCATCGCGTCAGTTCAGTGTGCAAAGAAACCTGCCCAGCTTGCAGCCGAAGCTGTCGCCCCGGTGAGATGATTCACCATCCTGCCCTCGCTACTTGTGGAAATGCAGCGAAGAGAAAAGCAGCTACAGGCACATTTCTCCTGATTAGGACGGTCAGTACATTTTTTTAATAAAGGGCTCTTTAAAGATAATTTCATTTCAGTATTTACACATGTTAAACAGGTTACAGAGATCAAGACATAATGAAGTCAAGAAGGAGAGGACAATAAAAGCGTGGTGGGATATTGCAGGGAGGGATATCTCCAGCCTGTTGGCTTGGGGCTGAAACACAGAATCCCAGAAAGATTTGTGTTGGAAGAGACCGTAAAGCTCATCCAGTTCCACCCCATGGGCAGGGACACCTTCCACTAGATCCAACTGCTCCAAGCCCTGGCCAACCTGGCCTTGGACACTTCCAGGGGAGAGCAGCAAAACAGAGAAGCACAAACCCACAGATCCTAGCAGAGGAAGGGCATCACATGCTGAGAATAACTGGCTGTTGCTCTCTCACAACAAATCAGTAGCAGATTTCTGATGCAACCTGTACCTGCAGCTCCTCTTCCTGAACACAGCACCTGCCTGCTCCTTCCCAGCAGGACAGTGCAAGTCTGGAGGCTTCCAGCTCAGCCAGCAAGCGCAGCCATGTCCCACTCCAACCCCACAACAGGCAGAGCCCTTGTGAACCAGCACACAGGCCTCCATGCCCTCCCAAACACACCCTCAGCCCCTTGCTACAGTGATCCCAGCCCATCTCCTGCCGGAGCAGCTCTGCCCCTGAGCTCTGCATGAGCTTACACCTGACAGCAGCAAAATCTGAAACATCCGCTACTGGCTCTGGTGTCAGCAGTGGAGCTTCGTAAAACTGCTCTGAGGCTCTTCATGTGCCACGGATTAACCCTGAGGAATTCAAAAATTCTCCCAAAATGCACAATATTCCGTTTGCTTTATCATGGTGCAATGGCTTGGGGATGGGGGATGCACGAGATCGCCAGGGAGGGAAAATGCAGTCAAGTTTGGGATAATTTCTCTGCTGTGCAAGAGAAAACATTGGTGCCTGTTCAGAGCTCCCGCATTTCACTGCTGAGGGTGCAGGAGACAAAAAAGAGCTTTATTTAAACTACTTGATAGTCATGAGATCAAGCAGAACAAAAGGAAAAATGTATTTGGAGGGAAATGTTAGTTCTAGAGCTCAAACAGCACTTTGAGTTCCCATTAAGTAACTTTGAGCTGAGACAGGAAGCAGGGAAGGCAGCACCGAGTGCTGGATCATGGAGTGCTGGATCGCAGGGGGTAAAGCAAAGACACCTGGAGCTGCAGGTATTGAGCCCAGCTGCACAGGAACAGGTGAGCTGGAGTGTGAAGCAATTGGATTTTAAGGAGGAAATAGTGGAGGAGACAAGAGAGTCACAGACATAAGGGAGAGAGGTGAGGAACAATAAAAATAGGAGAGTAATTCAAATTAATAAAATTTTTCAAAGCCAGAAAGACTTGCTGCAGGATCTCAGCAAAGAGGTGACAGAACTTCCCCAAGTAAATTCTTGCATTTCTACAGATTCAGACCAACTACAGCAGGTATTTTCAAACCGAGAGGTATCTAAAGGAGAGCCTAAAGCCTGTATTTACAGATGCAAGGGCTGCTACAGCCACAACCTGAGCTCTTCTCCCACTAGTGACCTTCCTAAGGAACCTGGTACTTTATTTTTGATTTTAATTTCTTTAGCTGCCACTTCCAGCAGGCAGAGACCTCTCCATTTGTAAGGAGCAGGGTGAGTGTCAGGTGAGGTCACCCCAAACCTGAGGGCAGCAAATGTTTTGGATGCAAACACTCCCCAGACCCTGCCCCGGCGCTGGCAGTCGACACAGCCAGGCTTCCAACCCGCCAGATGCTCCCAACTTTCTCCTTGCTAAGCCCAATAGCCTGTGTTTCCCACTCCCAACCCATGAAACAAGGCTTCTGAGCCCCATTGAAGCCCCCAGTCTCTTCTCTTCTTCTCCCAGTGAATATTCCTTTAATCCCATTAGCTCTGCTAGCGCAAAGCCACGCGGGGAGCCCATCCCACCCACTCCCCACAGAATCCATAACTCAGAGTGCTCTGATCCCAGGGGACTGTGAACAACAAATACTGCTGGGTTTAGGATAAACCCACCCTGATGATGCCAAGACACAACACCAGCAGTGTCCCAGGACGCAGAGCACCCCTTCTGTCATGTCCCAATGCCACCAAGTGCTGTTCCTGATGGGCAGGGCCCGGCGCTGCCCATTCCCAGCCCTTGGCACTGGTAGCTCGCCCTCCCTGGCTCCAGCACACCTTCACCTCAGGAATTTTTCCTGCACCACACCTACACCTGCCTGCCAACACATGGCACTGGCTCAGGCACCTCCAGCCCCACGCGAGCCTCCCCTGGACACCAGTACCACCAGTACCAAGGGGTACCACCACCAGATGAGAGCTCCTGCCAAGCTCTCCTATCCTGTGAGTCCTGTAGTATTATAGGGCTTGACTAACAGAATCCTGAGGGTCTCAAGTGTGCTCTGACATCATTTGGAAACCACTGCCTCGACACTTGTAACCTCACCAGGATTTAGGACATCTCTTGGTGAGCTCCCAAACCAGGAATCCCAATGGACACTCGTCCTACATTCTACAGCTACAACTCCTGTCCTGTGACCCCAAACAAGTTCACATGGGAAAACACATGTGTAAAATGCAAGGAGTCACATGATGGCCACACACCTACACAGAATGCTCCGGCCTGCACCTGGGGAAAGAATTTAATCACCAGTTTCTGCTTCCCCATGGGAGCCAAGGCACCACCTGTGTCCAAAGCACTGGGTCACCTCTTCCCTGGCCTGGCACACCTGGCACATGAGGCTCCGTGGCAGCTGTCCTGGGGGACAGCAGCAGTGCCATGCCAGGGACATGGGGAGAAGGGAGTGAGCATGGGGAAGGTGGCAAAGCAGTCACAGCAGTGTGCACACACAGCATCTTCAGAAGGTAGCTGTAGTGGCTCAGAGGGATGGGGACACGCTGCCAGCAAGGATTTCCTGGCAGGTGTAAGGAACCTCACAGTGGAGGTCTCCCCACACAAGGGCCAGTGGGGTCCCCCTGGAGAAAACACCTCACTGATGTCACCAGCAAATCCATGGACAGGGCACGGATGTGCCAACAGACACCAGGGTAAGGGGCTTGGGGAAAGCAGGGCTATTCACTGACCATCCTAGACCTGGTTTTAAAAATCTCCCTTGTCCAGATCACTAACATTAATTCTTATGAGCTTCTTTGGTGGTTTAGAGCTGACAAACGCGATTGGGTGAGGACAGGTGAGATTCCTGCTTCCCAATGAAAGGGCACAGACACAGAAGGGAAAAGCCGCCACTGCCCTTCCTGAGGCAGCAGCAGGGACCAGATGGGTCTTTAAGTGGCATTAAGAGGGAGACAGCTCTACTACATCCAGCCCTTTCCTCCAGGGCTAGAAACTCACCGTCCTTACAGCCAAGTCTCCGCCACAGAGAACTGGCCTGTGGCTTTGTCCCTCTTTGTTCTTCTCTGCCACTTCCTCCCTCCTGTTTACCTTCCGGACCTGCCATCTCCATCCGGCTCACAACTCCTCCTTCTTTGGAAAGTCTTTGAGATGCACATTATACAAGATACACAAAAATAAATTGGTTTTAATCCTCCAGATTCCAGCGCTCCCAAACAAGGATCTTAAGGAGCTTTACAAACAATGGATTAAGCCTTAAGACTCCCAGTGAGGTAAGGAAGTGTCTCTGGCCGAGGCAGAGGGAGGTGAGTGAGGCTGAAGGCTGCACGGAGCCCCTTCATAGTGCAGAGCTCGTCTGTTTCCATGCAAACAAACACGAAGTCTATCCCTGATCCATCATCAGCCTAGAGGCACCTTTGCCATTTCGCTTCCAGACTCTGAAACAGCTCCAAAACCTCCATCTTTCCAATGCAAAATGCTCTTTCCTACCTTTGGGCATCAGTGCTGGACAAAACACTCATCCCAAGGAAAATGACCCCACGGATGGCAGCCCTGCCGTGTCCTGACATTCACCTGGAGCACTATGAAGATTTTCTGACAGCCAGTGTTTGTTAGCAGAGGTGCAGGACACTTCCAGGGGGCATTCCAAGCAGCCCACCAGATGCAACCCACAGAGACAGGCACCTCTCCTTGCTTTGCACAACGTGACTGTGACTTGATAGGCACCGATCTCTGCTCCTCTGACCAGTGACAGGACCCCAGGGAGTGGCTGGAGCTGTGTCAGGGGAGGTTTAGGGTGGATATCATGAAAAGGTTCTTCCCCCAGAGGTTGGGCACTGCCCAGGCTCCTCAGGGAATGGTCACAGCTCCAAGGCTGCCAGAGCTCCAGGAGCATTTGGACAATGCTCTCAGTGACAGGGTGGGATTATTGGGGTGTCTCTGCAGGGCCAGGAGCTGGACTGGATGATCCCTGTGGGTCCCTTCCAGCTCAGGATACTCCACAATTCTCTGACTTTGGGTCATGAGCTCTGCAGGCTCAGACCTACATAAACACAACATCACTCATTCCTAGTGCACCCCAGCCTGCAAAGCCTTCAGACTTCTTCCCAACTAGATTTTGCATACATGTTGTAAACAAGCTTTACATCCTTTTGATCAGCACTACCCGGGGAGGGGGAGGAGACTTCCTGTCCCACTCTGCCACTGCTCGCTGCGCTCAGCTCTCGCTGCCCCGTGAGCGATGATGACATTTTCTATTTTGGTGGCTTTTTCTTCATATATTTGTAGCGAGCGGCTGCGCTCGGGCCCAGCAGCGCTGTGGATCTCAGTGTGAGTTTTAACTCAGCTTAAAGTGGCAGAGCCATTTGTTGCAGAGTCTCCTTTGCACGCCCAGCCGGACGCTCCCTGTTCCCCAGCCAGACGCTGGCACGCTCCCGGCTCCTCACTTTCCCTGCCAGTCATCCTAGGCAGACATTTTTGCGAAAGAACTTGTTTACAGACAAACCAGGCTGCCGTGTTTTCCTGCCGGTGCTTATCTGCTGCAGATAACTCGGGTTTCTGCTTGCCCACGGGCAACCAGCCAAGCGCTCACCACCGACACCTCCCTGCGCCTCGTGGCCGCTTCACGTGGCCAAACCCTCGCCCTGCTCCGGGAAGCGCAGCCGAGCCCCGCCAACAGCGGCACGGGAATGTTCCGTCCTGGCTCCGGCCACACGCCGCCGGTTGAAGAGGCAGAAGGTTGGGATCTCCCTCCCTTTGGAAAGAGCAAACGCCCACAGGCTCCAGCGGGCACTGGAAGCCTGAGGACTGTGGGAATGGTTCAAGGGAATGGCTCGTGCTCTCCTGTGACTCCAGCTCACTGCTTCCACGTCCCTGCCGTGCCAGCTCAGAGGAGCTGATGAAATCCGCAGGCTGTGGGCAGCCTCGCTGCAATGTTCTGGAGTCAGTTACTAACACGGTGCTTTGCATATTGCGTTTCAAACACTACATGCTTCTACACGCTCCGTGTCAACAAGGGGAAAGGATTGTCAGCCCAAAATGAAGTCCTAATCGGAGCTGTTAGCGATCCAGCAGCTCCCAGGTGCACTGCGAGGACCCCGCGGGGATATTCCTGCATTATTCCTGCATTCGGCTCAGCCCTTCCCTCCTGAGAACCATCCCAGCTCCTTCTCTCATCATCTTCCCCTGGCTGAGCCCTGTGTCCTCCTCAGCTCTGCCCAGCATGGCTTCCACAGGATCCACAGCCAGGACAGGTATCCTTGGGATGATCATGAGCCAGGCATTAGGACCTGGCAGATGCAGGATACTAAATAGGGAGGAAAAACAAACCCAGCATAGATTCTTCTGGGTGAAACTACTTTGAAATTTATAGAATCCTGGAATGGTTTGGGTTGGAAGTGACCTTAAAGCTCATCTTGTTCCAGCCCCTGCCACAAGCAGGGACACCTTCCACTATCCCAGGCTGCTCCAAGCCCTGTCCAACCCGGCCCTGGACACTTCCAGGGATCCAGGGGCAGCCACAGCTTCTCTGGGCACCCTGTGCCAGGCCCTCAGCACCCTCACAGGGAAGAATTTCTTCCCCGTATCCCACCTAACTCTGCCCTCTGGCAGCTTAAAGCCATTAAATTCAATGGAAAGCAATTTTTTTCCCCACAAAGGACACACTCCATGAAGCTGGGGGTGTGCTGCTCTTACAGATGCTCTATGTGAACCAAAATTTGCTGAAATTATTACAGAAACATTCCACCACCTCCCAAAATAAGCAGCTTTGTGTATCTTTGCCTGGCTAAAGGATGAAAAAAGCCCTGCAGAGTGGAGCACAGTTTCCATTTCCTCGCACACTCCTACCAGGGCTGTGCTCACAGAAAACGCTCCGACCTTTCCTCAAAGAAATCTCTGTTTGCTGCTCCTTATAAATTTGCAGAATTTTGGCTCGTTTCCATTTCACCCACTTTTGAATACGACGCTCCCCACCCCCACACAACTGTTCCTTTCTCAGGGATGACAGGCTATCCAAAAAAATCCCAGGAGCGCTTGAGCTCCGCGTTCCCTCCCCGGCCGGCATCGCTCCGCCGGCAGACAAAGGAGCACTGGGAATTTCGGACCAACCTGTTGCAGGAAGCACTTCACCTCAGAGTTCAGTGTTCCACTTTCTCCTGATGCCCGATAATGATGTTTTCCCATCACTCCTCTCACCCACAATTTTCTATACCATCATTTGTGACACGTTTAAAATATTTAATTATATTCCTGTCAAAACCTGAACCTCAAATCCCTTCAGAAAGGCACAGTGGCTACCAGCAGGATCACCCCACAACCTTGCTCTGTTTTTCCATCGCTGCTGATGTGGTGACAAAGAAGGAGATTTTTCAATTTGTTTTGTCCATGAGCCAAAAATTCCTTTTAATGGCCTGAATATGGTGCCTGTGCTGGTCTCTCCCTGCTCCAGCTCAACCCTCGCTTACAACAGCCCCTGCCTACAACACGGAGTTGGCCTCCTTTTGCAGGAAAATAAGGCCAAACCAGCTTGAAAGCATGTTTGGAATCTGGAGATTAATTCCACGTAAACTAATGCATTCAAACCTCTTTGTAGGGCTGCAGCAAGAGCTGGCTGAGCCTGGCGAGAAGTAGGGCAGCGTGTAGGGACGGTGGGGAGGGAGGCAGCCCCGCCTGCAGTGTGGAACCCTTTAGGAAAGCTCACAAGCCATAGTAAAGCCGTGTCCCACTCCGGCCGCACCACAGACCGTCACGCCCGGGCTCACCCAGGGTGACAAAGAGGTGCTGGAGGTGGCAGGAGGGCAGGTCAGGGGTCAGGAGGGCTCCCACGGGAGCCTCTACCCAGGATTCAGAGCTTTTGTTCAGCAGAAAATGCCGGGAGCAACAAAGCCCAGCAGTGCACAGAGCTGCTCCGGGGTGAGCCCCCATCCCTGCCCGTGCTCAGCCCTCCCCTCCCCGCTTCCCTCCACTGTGTCTCTCTCTCTCTCTCTCGGGGAGGTAAATTATTCAGGATGAAACCATTTTAAACTCCATTGGGATGCTGAGCAAAGCTAAGATGGGTGGTGCTGCAGAGGAAGCTGCCAGGGCCATGACCAGAATCTCAGGCTTCCTCACGCAGAGGTTCTGAGAGCAGCTACAGCCCATCCTGGGACCCTGTGCCAGGAAACACCCCAAAATCTCGGAGCACCAAGATCCCGGTGTCCCCATCACACCCAGAGATGCCCCATCCACAGGACTGTGAGGCCCAAGGATCTCCTACACCTAGTCCATTCATGGGAGGCTCCCCAAAGCCACCCCATCAGCCACGTCTGAGCACTAAATGCCCTCCTTCCTTCCCGGATCTTCCTCCTGTGGGAGGGTATGAAGTAGCAGGAACCAGGATAACTGGGCCGGGTGTGGCTCGCATGGTGAGCCTCACGTGCCAGGGCAGCCTGGTGAGCAACACAGCGGCCTCACAGCCATCGCAGGTCCTTCATGGACACCCCCAACCATCACAGGTCCTTCATGGACACCCCCAACCATCAGGGGTCCTTCACACAGACCACGGGATGGAAGATGAAAGCAGGGGGGTCCCACTCCTGGGTGCCACATTCCTGCTGGGTGGCCCAGCACACCCAGGCTTCCCCACGCTGCTGCCACGGCTGGGTGGGAGGAGATGGCTCCCGTGAGAGGAACACAGTGCTGAGGCCATGGAGGTGTCCCCAACACCCCCTACACTGCCAGGAGCACTGGGACACCCTGCTAAAGGAACCAGGCAGGAGGACAGGAGCCATCCCACTGCCCTCCTGCCATGGGATGGGTCCCCAGGGGGTCCCCCAACCACTTGCTGGGCTTGAGACCCCCACAAGATCGTTTCTACAAGGACCAGAGAGTGTTGGAGAGCCTTTACAAGAGCATGGAGTGACAGGGCACGGGGAAATGGCTTCCCACTGGCAGAAGGAAGGGTTAGGTGGTATATGGGGAAGAAATTCTTCCCTGTGAGGGTGGGCAGGCCCTGGCACAGGGTGCCCAGAGAAGCTGTGGCTGCCCCTGGATCCCTGGCAGTGCCCAAGGCCAGGCTGGATGGAGCTTAAAGCAACCTGGGATGGTGAAAAGTGTCCCCGCCCATGGCAGGGGTGGGACTGGATGAGCTTTAATGTCCCTTTCAAACCAAGCCACGATTCCCTGATTCCATGACTACACAAGCAGCAGCACACTCAGTCCCTGCACACAAACACCAGCGCAGCGCTTGACTCGGGGCCCCACGGGTCAGATGAATTAAGGTCAAAGAGGAGAACATCAACGAGAAGGTAGTTCAGAGAAGAGGGGTTTTGTGTTGTTTTGTTATTAAATGAGGAGACCAAATAATTAAATGGCCTGGAAAGGATTGTACATTAAAAGTCACTCCAGCACTAAAAATCCAGCTCTGACAGCTCTGGGTGAAGCCCTTTAGGAGTTACCATGGCAGTTGATGCAGCGATTCGCCCACTCGCTCCTCAATAATGCTGGATTATTTTTTTTAATGCGCTTCCACCACAAACAAGCAAATGTTGCTGAAGGAAAAAGTCCTTTCTCCCACCATAAACCTCCATCCTTTATCCCTGCCACAAGCGCTCCGCTCGGGAGGAGACAGCAGGTAACAGGGAGCCAAGCCAAACACGCCGCACTGAACTTCGCTCCCTCCCTCTCCAGGGAGAGAGGAAATTTAAGAAGCAGATTCAGGATTTCAGCATCCATTTCACCCTCCCTCCCCCCTCCTTGAGCTCCCGGGCCCCAACCGGCGATTCAGATGCTCTGTCAGCTGAACGCTGAGCTCGTTTCCTCTCCCCGCCACCAGCTCAGCAACACTCTCCACGCGGATGAGGAAGCCAAGGATTTTTGGAATACATCTCCCCTCCTTTTAATTAAGCACCCAGGTAGAGCGTTCGCCCCACGAAGCCACAGCCAGCACAGCTGAGGGAGGCAAGTCACAGCAAGAAGGGACCCAAACAAAGGAAAGCAAACACGGGCTGCAAGGGAGGAGCAGGATACAGCAGCATTGACCTGCCCAGCCATTCTTTTCACAATCAAACCGAGGTCTAGAAACTCCTCTGGCCAAGGGGAAGGCTCCGAACACCCACAGCCACCTCCCTGGCACAGCCCTCATCCCGGGATAGGTCCAGGAATGAAAACCTGCCAAAGCCCAGCTCCAAGGCTGAGAACAGCCTCCCCATCTGCTGGATAAATCCTGCTCCGTCCCCAGGGACTTCCCAGCTCTGGGGGCACCCCAGGACCAGGGACTGCCGTAGGTCAGCCCCCACAGCTCCGAGTGGAGCAAGGCAGATGGGGAGAGGGAATAAGCAGCTTCCAGCACTAAGCCGGGGAAGGCAGGACTGAGCCTGTGTGCCCACATGCCGGGGGCACGGAATTCCCAGGACACAGGGTGCCGGAGCCCAGCCGGAACGGGACCACACCAATGGCCAGTCTTCTCGCCTCAGCAACACGTGCTGCTGGCTCCACAGAAATAATATTCCTCATTCTTTAGCCAGTAGAAATTATTTGTTACAATAAATACTTGCCCCGAAAGCCCGGAGGCTTTACTAACAAAGCTGGGTTTGCTCGCAGCCTGCCAGGTTTGGGAACTGGTTTAATCAGCTGGGGAGGCTCAGGGAGCAAATTCCGGCTGCACCAGACATTCCCAGAGCAAAGAGCTGCTGTTGGCTGGTTCCCACAGTCCCCCCGACTCCAACTCTCAGCAACCAAAAATTCTTTACTAATAAGGGTGGGGAGGCCCTGGCACAGGGTGCCCAGAGGAGTAGTGGACTCCCAGTCCCTGGAAGTGTCCAAGGCCAGGTTGGATGGGGTTTGGAGCAACCTGGGATAGCACAAGGAGTCTCTGCCCATGGCAGGTCCCTCCCAACCCAAACCATTCTGGGCTTCAATGATCCTATAACCCAAAACAACTCAAACTGAGACAGGTTTTGCCACAGTACGAACTGGGAAAAATCATTCATCACGGATTTCCTCCAAAGGGCCCATTCACGGAGAGATCTGTGGATCTGGCGAGGGACAGCCACCACGCCGGAGCACATCTCCAGCCCGCGCCCCGGCGAGCAGCAAGCCAACAACTTTCAAGATGAATTAAGGGCACAGCGTCCGCGGAGTTCCGCTGGTGGAAGGCAGCTTTGTTAAACTGAAATGAAAGCTAAACCCGGGCTCTGCTCAGCCCATTGTTCCCGGCCTCCTCTAATAGCTGTTGTCTCTCCTCCATCCCTCCCAGGCTCCGCACGCTCAGCTGTGACTCTTTGTGCCTCCCTTTCCCTGCCTTCTGCTTCTGTTTGTCCTTTTGATCTCCAGTTCTCAGCTTGTGTTTTCTGCTGCGTCCCCATCCCCCCACGCCTGATTTCCACTTTTATTAGGGTGCGAGGCAGCGCGGCTCCGAGGAGGAACAATGCGCCGGGGCTGAAAAGGCTTTGAAGCTGAATTGGGTTGTTTACCCAGAGATTCCCCAATCTCCTCCTGAAATAAAATAGTATTTTACCTCCACCAGAGCGCTCGCTGTTTAGTTTCAGTTGGAAGCAATTATAAGCAGCTGATGGCGTGGTAAATGTGGTGCAGGAGCACACGAGTGTGATTGCTTAAAAAATAAATAAAAATGAAAATCAGACAACTGCACCTCCCAAAGCCCACGGTTTCTAGGAGAAATTATTCTGGAGTCCAGTTGTAAGTGTTCTGCTGTTGCAAGGGCAGGTTAAAGCCTCAACCCGCTCCTAAAAGCCCCTATGAGCCAGCACAGCAGTTTGGGTTTGATACAACTGTGCCTTCCTTCAACACTAAGCAGGAACACAACCAGCTGCTCTGCCATCCAAGTTCCTCAAACTCCAAAGCATCACTTCAAATAACACATCCTCCTTTCAGTTTAAATACTCAAATTCTTCACAGAATCACTGAAGTTGGAAAAAACCTCCAGGGTCATCAAGTCCAACCTGTGACCGATCCCCACCTTGTCACCCACAGCAGAGCACTGAGTGCCACATCCAGTCACTCCTTGAACACCTCCAGGGATGGGGATTCCACCACCTCCTTTAAAGTTGGGCCACTTGGAGCAAACGCCCAAGTGCCACCAGGCAGCTCCTGTCACATCCTGGTGTGGGCAGAGCAGGAGGACCCTGAGCCCCACAGGCACTGCTCACATCCCAGCAGTCCCTCACGAGCTGCAGCAGCTCCCAAAGCCAATCCCAGGGTTGGATAACACCGTCTGTAAATTAAGAGGCAAGGAGGGGAGATAAAAACCAAAACACCATGAGCTATGGAGATAAGATTTGTTTGTTGGTTCGTTAACACTCAGACTCACACCCTGCCATGGCAGGATGAGCTTGGTGAGGGGCCCTGGGGTGCCTAATGCCATGGGCAGGGCTGAGTGTCTGGCTCTGCCCAGGGTAAAGAGCCAACAAGAAGCAAAACACCCCAAAAACATTGAGGATTCCTGAGCTGGGTTAGTCACCAGCAGCCAATTCCATCCCCAGGATGGCCAATGCTACCTGGGCAGGGAACATGTTAACCCAGGGGAAGGGGAGAGGTTGGGGCAGCCTGGAAGGTTTGCACCTCAAACCAGCCACAACCATCAGACCTGAGCAGAAATAAATAGAATATTTCTGGGAGAAGGGTCCACAAGCACACCAGGAACCCAGTGAGGATGAAGAGGCCAGCAGGAGCTGCCCCCTACTCCCAGCACAGGCTGCCACAGGCCCAACTCTAAGCTAAAACAAAAAGCACCTCAGCAAAACCTCATGCAAAGGGTATAGTTATGTTTTTTCATTGCAGACAGGTAAATTTTCAAGCTGATTGACCAGACAAAAAAAGCAAAAAACAGCTGAGGCTGAATTATGCTGCTCTGACTACAACCTATGAACTCTGTTGTTGGGAATTCAGGATTTGCAGGATATGGAGTAGGTTTGGGAGCTGCTAATCAATGACTGAAATGAAAGACGATGCTTTCCATGATGCACACAGGGAAGAGAGATTTAACTGTCTGCAGATCAGGTTTATTTCCTTACCATCACGACATTCTAAAAGAATTAAGGCAATACTAAAGAGACATAATTTTATGCAAGGAGCTTTTATTTTATGGAAGTAGATGTTATAAACAAAAAACCAAAATCTACCTGCAAACTCCACAGCTGGACACAGCCTCCTCTAAAGAACATGGGACATGAGGTGCCCAGAAGTTCCCAGGCAGCCCAGCCCAGACTTGGCTACTTCGGCCTCATTTGGTTAAGGGGCAGTGAGAAAGTCAAGCAAACTTCACCCTATTCAAGTGCTTAAAAAAAAAAACCCCAAACCTCACAGCCTACCATTAATAACTGTGGAGATCAGATATTTGCCAAATTTTCCCAAAAAAAAAGCAGTCCTAAAAACCTGAAAAACCTGTAGACACAGGGGTGGTTCTCACCCCAACTCAGCCCCAGGAGTTCAGGGCTGAAGGCCCAGCGATGACCCAACATCAGACTAATGACCTGTTTGGACTTTGCTCACGTAAATATAGTATTTGACCTAAATTCTTTTTAAAAAGGTGGAAAGTGGCCCTGTGGCTCCTCCAACACACACTGGTCTGGTGAGAGAGGCATGGAAGCCCCTGTACCAAGCAGGTCTCAGACCCCCAGCCTCCCCAGCACCTAGCAATGCCAGCTGCGCCACACAGGACGCAGAGCATTCAGGTTTGTGCCTTGAAAAGGACAAAAAGATGAAATTCAGAACCTGTGGGTGTCCAGGGCACATTCCTTACTCCTCCCTACTCCTCCTTCAGCCCGGCTGTGCCTCTCTGACTACTCCCGAGTTACACATTCCCCAGACATTCTCATTTCTCCTCTGCTTTAAACATGTTTTTATCATAAAAATATGAAAATGGCCCCAGAACAGGAAGACTGGAGAAAGAACAGGAGAGCGTCCCCAAATCCAAGCACACAAGCACACATCATGCATGTCTGTTAAAAACAAGGAATTTATCAGCAGAGCAGTAACTCTATAAAGTATGTCACTAATTGCTTTGAATTCCCCAAAAAGAAAACTAGGAGCTTCTCACAAGTTGTTTGAAAACAAAACTGTTGATAACTTGAAAATATTTGTCCAGTTACTACAACTAAAATACTTCTGGTTTAAGCAGCAGAGAGGGAAGCTCCCAGTGAGGTTCACTGCCAGGATTCCTGGTCTGCTGGTGGCCTGGTGCTCAGCAGGCTTGGGGACAGCACAAGTAAGAGCTCAGCAGATCCTGAAGCTCCATTTGAGATATTTCTCATGAGAAAGATTAGGAATTATGGGCTGCAAACAGAAGGAACATCTGCTGGGTAGCAGCAGCCATCCAGGCTCACTCGCAGCGCGGGAAGGGAAATCCTCTGCGGACCTTCCACGGTGAGCAGAGCAAGCCCCACTAACGAGGTACTGCTGGTCACAGGCTGACATCAAAGCAGAAAACACCCACAGCAGGTTTTTTTAGAAAATTATTCTTCCTGGCACGTGTGTGATGGCGGCTGAAACCCTGATCAGCAGGCAAGGGAGTGAGTCGGGGTTTGGGGCAGGCTGGGAACGGAGCTCAGCCTGTGGCCACACTGAGCCTGAGTATAGAACAGTTTTGCAACACCCTTTGGAGCTCAAATAATTTAATTTTTTAAACAATGATGTAAAACATTTACTGTTTGATGTCAGTCATGCAGGTAAGCAGTTGCGAGCACACACCGAATTTTCAAGGCAATCTGCAAGGCTGCTTTGGTCTCTTTCCGTGTCTACAAAGAGAGCATTCCTGCCTGCACTTGGTATCTCCCTGTTTTCCAGAGCTTAAATGCTGAAAAAAGCAAGACTAAAAAAAGAAATCACGACACTGAACCAGCCGACTTCATAAAACTGTTTCTGAACACCTACTCAGCCAAACCTGCGCAAGAGGGGAGCAAAACACGATCTGCACACTCAGCCGGGTGTTCACCTTTCCCCCGAACGCCCAAAAGGCTCCCAACAACCTCTCAGGCTGCAGGAGACGATTTTGGTTTCCCTCGTGGATTGATTAAGGCGGGGCAAGCCGCGATTCCAGGCGCAGGGCTGGGTTTGCAGGGAGCCTCCAGCACAAAGGCCCTTCCCAAAGGCCGGCGAGGGCAGGGGGAGCGGCCGGCGCAGCCGTCACAGCCATGTGTCCTCCAGCAGACCCCGTCTGGAGGGAGGGAGGGGGCTGGAGCCGCTCGATCCCCGCCCGGGGAAGCCAGATGCGAGGCCTGGCACTGACGCCAGCAGCAGAGCTATTTTTACCAACCAATGGATGCGGCGCCGAGCAGGAGCAGGAGCTGGAGCTGCTGCTCCTCTCCCAGCTCGCCGCGCTCAGCCGGGCCGGAGGGATGCGGCTCTGGGGCCCAGCGTGGAATTCGGCCACCATCCGCACAGCACGAGGTTTTCTCGCTCGCACCATCGCCGAGAGTGAGTTCCCCTCAGGATGCACAGAAAAATCCATTAAATCACTTAGCACAGAAAAGCTTGAATCTTCGAATCTGAATGATTGTTCCTCCCTGCCATATAGACACCCACCTGCACCCCAAGCCCTTTGCAAGGTCATCTCCCTCGTTCCTAGACAAATCAACACCACACACGAAATCCCATGTGAAAAAAACAGTGAGACAATAAAAGTTTAACTCAGGTATATTCAAATCATTCTGTGTATGTCACTGGTTTTGACCAGACTTTCAAAGGCTTCTCTTGTTTCTGGATGCTGCATGCCAGGAATACCTGCTAGAATTATCAGAGCAACACCAGCCTTCCTAGTGCTCTCTCCATTTTCTCAGGCTTCCTTCCTGGCTTCCTTCCAGTATTCCCATCTCTTACAGAAGATCCTGTTTTCCTTCATCGTCTGGGTTGTCTCCTCCTCTTCCTTCTCATTGCCACCCACTCGTTTTTTCATCTTTCCCAATATTGTATTTGCTACATCCTCTCTCCCCGTGCCGCCCTGCAAACCACCCTCCAGAGCTGGGTATGAGATGTGCTGCACATCCTCGTGTCCGGGATAACACCCGGGTCAGGAGCTGTTTTCCCTTGCCCACACTCTGAGAGAGCACATGGCTTCTCCCTGGAGCAGCTCCATGTCTGAGAAACTCCCCAGCTCAGCCCCACAGCCTCCCCACGGATCCACCACTGCCCAGACTTGGGAAACGGAGTTTGCTCAGAGAAGCAACACAAGCTTTTCCCTTTCCTCCTTCCCTTCGTCTAGCCTAGATTGAGAAAACCATGCACAACAGAGAGGTCCTGACAGCCTCCTCCACACCGTTCCCACTGCAAGAACTCCAAGATCATCAAGTCCAATGTTTGACTAAACTCTACTATGCCCACTAATCCATATCCCAATGTACCACACTGATTCCTGTTTTTAGAAATCTTCCAGGGATGAGAGTGTGTTAAGGGTACAAGAGCAAACACAAAGAACAAAAAGTAACAGCCTGGTAACTCCCTGAGCCCTCACTGGTCTGGCCTTCTGAGGCCAGAGTTGTCAGTGGGATGGAGCAGGACCACAGTGCTGGTTCACCGAAGAACCACGGAACGGTTTGGGTTGGAAGGGACCTTAAAGTTCCAACCCTCCAACTCCTGCCATGGGCAAGGACACCTTTCACCAGAGAAGGTTGCTCCAAGCCTCATCCAACCTGGCCTTGAACAATTCCATCTGGAAATTCCCTGCAGAAACTCCTTCCCTATGCCCTTGCAGCCACCCCTTGTGTCCCCACAAGCCTTCCCTTTGCTGCCCATTCCCCTGGGCACAGCAGCCACCTGGGAACCTGCTGTGCCCTCACTCACCTCCGGCCACCAGCACGGCCGGGCCGCAGGCTGGGAATGGAGCATCCCACATGGAGCATCCCGGCATGAGGCTCCTGCACCACGTTCCAGGGGCTGCCAGCAGGGAACACAGGCGGCTGCCGTGCTGATGCTGCACTTGCCACTAATGAAATGTTATAATGCAGCCCTTAAAGCGACACCGCGCCGAGCACAGTAGGATCCACTCCCATGGCTGGGATTCACTCTCATGGCCAGCAAAGAGCATGGAAATGCTCCTCTCTCCTCTCTTTCCTAATGGAGCAGCCAACTGAACTCGGTTCCTGCCTTTACCTGGGACAAGTTAGAAATGTCAGTGTCTCCCAAGTCATGAAAAGTGTTAAGTTTTACTGAAATCTCAACTATTGGGAAACAACTTTTGAGAATCCTTGTGCTTTCCAAAGGTATGGATAATTCAGATGAGCCTGGACTTTACCTTTTCTATTACCTCCACTGAACTTTAATCACATATTTATTTAAAGTTCTGGGCTGCATTTCTATTTATTTATCAGAATAAGAAAATTGGTGTCATACTGTTGTGTCTTCTTTAAAATATAGATACTCAATATGGAAAAACCAGTGGATTCTCCTACAGTAAAGCCTAAAGATCAACATAAAGACCAGCCACACACAAGGTTTTGTGATATCCCCAGGCAGAAGAGAAGAACCCTACAGAAAAGAAACATGGAAAAAGAACCAAGTTATTCCTGCAAAAGTGACCAGGAAGTTCCTTGGGTCCAACAGGGATCTTGGTGCACCATCTGTGTGGGATCAGCTCCAGGCCATCATGCAGCCGATCCCAGGCCAGCAGCTCACCAGTAGAGCCTTTGGAGCCCTGGGTAAGCTCTTTTCTTCCCCTGTGTTCTCTTCACCCCCATTTGCCCCCTTTTATATTTAACCCAGATAAGGGAAATGTGAGTGANTGATCCCAGGGTGGCAGCTCACCAGCAGAGCCTTCGGAGCCCTGGGTAAGCTCTTTTTTTCTCTTCACCCCCATTTGCCCCCTTTTATATTTAACCCAGATAAGGGAAATGTGAGTGACAAGCGGGCTGGAGCAGGATCGCGCTGCCGCCTGTGTGAAACGCCGCTCTGGAAGCAATTTGTCTTCCCATCTCATTTCACATGGGAAGCCCATCCGCCAGCGGGGCCGTGCCCCCGCCCGGCCCCTCCCTCCGGGAGCCCGGCACACAAGGGGACATTGTCCCCCCTGAATGACAAACAGTTTTGTGACGCCGAGGCTGGAAAGCGCATCAGACAGGTGCAGGGAAGCTTGGAAAATCGGTGCGTACGCGGCGCCGCGATTTGGGGACAAGTTAATTCCTAGGGAGAATACACACGGAATGCCAACAATAGGCTGGGAGGAAGCAAGCAGGCTGGGGGCGGTGGGGCTGCTCTGTGCTCTGCCCCTCTTTCCCAGTTCTCCCAGCACACACACAGGCTTTGGCTCCATCAGGATGCATTGCTTCTCCCAGCAAACCTGGGTTTATGGAGCTGCAACCATGGCTCAGCTGAGGAACGAGGACACACAGGCACAGCTTCCAAACTCTGAGCTCATCTCAAAGAAGCACTTCACTGCACAGCCAGGATGAAGTACGGAAAGATTTGTAGGGAAGGTGGGGGAAAAAGCCCTTTACCCCAAAGGCAGAGCAGCCTTGCACTGCTGGTATGTTCACAACACAACACTGGCTTTTCTTGGTGGTGCCCAGTGACAGGACAAGGAGCAACGGCCGTGAACTAAAACACAAGAAGTTCCACTCCAACATGAGGAAGAACTTCCCATGGAGGGTGGCAGAGCCCTGGAACAGCTGCCCGGGGAGGGTGTGGGGTCTCCCTCTCTGGAGATATTCCAAACCCCCCGGATACGTTCCTGTGGTCACCTGCTCCTGGTGCTCCTGCCTTGGGCTGGATGATCTCCAGAGGCCCCTTCCAACCCTAAATATTTGGTGATTCCTGTCATGGCATCTCCAGGAGTTCCAACTCCATTTAATCCATTTTCCTTACAGAAGGGATTTTTAAGCATAGAAGACAAAGCCCAGGTAACTGCCAGGACGTGTCCCTGCAGGAACCATTCCCAGCCACTTCCAGACAAGTGACCCCACCGAGACACACCAAAATCCAGGCAGGCCAGGTGAGCTCCACTGCCACCACACCACCAACTTATTCAATTATCTTAAGGTTTTTAGTTGTATTTTTAAATAAGCACCAAGTGGTTCACACAACAGAAAACACAGAGCCAAGACCGTGAAAACCACAGGTGGTGTATAATAACTGCACCACCTTTAAAGAGCGCTTTTAATCAACTTTTAAGTCCTCATCACACCCAAGGTTTCACCCAAAAGCACCACCACATCCAATGATTCCACCCTCTTTCACTGACCTGCCACACTTGCACATCAGAGCAGGGAACTAATTCAGCTGGAAACAAATACAGCCAGACAAAAAAAAATATGTCTTTTTTAAAAGTAAAAATAAAATTTGCTGTCTCTAATCCAGTTCCGACAGGCCCACAAGCGGCTGTGCCGGCACAACGGATGGGAAGCATTTAGGCCTGGACTGGACTGCAGCAGAGGGAGCTGACATGAAATATCATTTTTAATGGGTTTACAGAAAATCCAAGACTAGTAACAGAAATTACAACATGCAGAAAAGGTCTTAATTCCCTCCACCCCAATAAATATACTTCTGTATTCAACATTTAAGCAGGAAGCAGATCAAAAACCAGACTCGAATGAGGTGTTTTTCATGAAAGCCATATGGGAACGCCGCTGTTGGATCCCTGCAGCCACCCCCACCGGCCTCACTGCTGCCCAGGACCACAAACTCGCTGGAGCAGCTGCACTGACTCAGGCAGCAGAGCCACGCCGGGCTCCAGCCGTGCTGCCAGGACGAGGGAGATCCACCCGAGTGGGAAGGACCCTGATCCACCCAGGCTGTTAGTCAGCCCTCGGCACCGCACGCAACGCTCCGGTGGCTACGACTGACATTCAAATCACTGTAAAGCTGCTCTGCCTTGACAAAAAGTAATTTAAAAATGCACCGCTACTGCCAGATGTGAAAAATTCCTCCGGTCTGGTTTCCTGGAGGGAGCAGGAAGGGAGGCTGTGACCACCTCGCCCCACGTGTGTGTGTGTGTGTGTGGGTCGCTCCTGCTCGGCCTCGAGCGTTACCTCTCCACACGGAATGTGCCTCCCCATCTCTCCCAGACAAGGTGCCCCAAACCCGTGGAGTGAAACAGCATCACATCCACATGAGGAAAAGCCCCTGGCAGGACCCCGGGATCGGGAGCGGTTCGTGCCATGCCGGCAGAGCCGACGTGCTCCGGCACCGTGCAGAGCTGGCAGCCAGCCCCGCTCATGTGCCTTTCCTGGAGCCTCTTCCAGCTCCTCCTCAGGGGAGCCTGCCGGGACAGAGCCTTCCAGCCAGGAGAGCTCCGGCAGCCGCCTCCTCACCAGCGCTTCCCACAGAGCTGCCCCAGGTTTGGGGATTCGGTGACCACACCCCACACCTGCAGGGTTCTGCTGGGACAGAGGTGCTTCAGAGACCACCAGGGCTCCCACTTCACCTGGAACTGAGGACGTGACCCAAATCCCATCCACATGACGCTGTTTGAAGGATCCCACCATGTCAGACACACCTGCCCCACTGTCCCTCGGCTCTCTGAAGGTAGAGGTGCCCCACTACGCTCGCCAAGGAATTTTTCCACAACACAGGATGTTATTCCCCAAGTAGCTTTTCTAAAATCCATATTTGTATTCCCCAAGCAGTTTTTTGATGACACCTCTGCAACGTCTGGTGACCAGTTTGGATTTCTACACGATTTTCACAGCTAGAATGATCTATCATTTACAGATAACTCCATGGAAAGCTGTCTTTACATGTTGTTTCCTTTGGAGCTGTTGGTTCCTTGTCCCTCCCAGAACTCACAGCCTGAAGAACCAAGTGGTTCAGGGAAGTTTCTTTAATATAATCATGGTACGGTTTGGGTCAGAAGCTCATCCAGTTCCACCCCCTGCCATGGGACACCTTCCACTGTCCCAGGCTGCTCCCAGCCCCAATGTCCAGCCTGGCCTTGGACACTGCCAGGGATCCAGGGGCAGCCATAGCTTCTCTGGGCATCCTGTGCCAGGCAGGGCCTCACCACCCACAGAGGGAAGAATTTCTTCCCAATATTCAGCTCCCAAGTTTGACCCCGTTACTAAACACCAAAGCAATTTTTAGCCACAGCAGAGCAAAGATGACACCCACCAAGCTGAGCTGCTGTGACAAATGCCCTGCACTCAGGGTTGGAAGATGCACCACAACAAGGTGAGGAAACAGAACAGGTCTTAAAAACAAATAGAAGTCAAAGCCCATTTTCACAAATTTTCCCAATCCCTCCTTTCAGCAGCTGGAATTTACCCACCACACAGTTTTTAGGGGGTTTTTTTTAGGTTTTCTTAAACCCTTGTTTAGGTTTTAAGAGTCCATCACTGTCCCCCAAGAAGACACAGAAGCCACTGTCAGAACAAAAGTACTTGCTGTTATACCACAAGCACATAACACTCCCCATCCGAAATGTACAGCAGCTTTTTCCTAGAGCTACTCCCCAAGACCAGACAGGTCAGGAAGAGCCATCAGCAGAATTCTCTCTTCTTCTCAAAGGAGCAGTGGGGCTGTGAGCTCTGCCCAGCTCTGCTGCCGAGGGTGTGTGCAGAGTATCTCTGGGCTAAAATACTGCTTTCATGTGTAAAATTTAACCACATTTACACCTTAAATACCATCCTTAGAAGCATCCAGACCAACCAGCTCCTTAGCACTCCCTCCCAGGGAGGTGGGACACCGGAACTGGTCAGGCTGGTTGCTATATAAAGTCTCAAGCACGCTGGGTTCTAGTTTTCATTAAAGATTAAGTCAGGTTCTGCCGAGGCTTAGGAAAAATACTGGAAGTCACCGGTCCTAATGATTCCTCAGGCTGTCAGTAGGAACTGAGTATTTTTCCTAGCATGAGACTAATGGACACAGAAATTCCCAGTCTGACAAGTCCCATGGGACAGAACAACAGCAGCATTTTGCACAGGGAACACACCTCCAGCTGCATTCCCAAAGATGCTCCTGTGGGCAGGAGCTTTGCAAAGTGCCAATGACACTTCCAAAGGCAGCTCCCCGTCCTGCCTGCAATTTTTGGAGAATTTCACCAGGAGGGTGGACGTGGGGTCAGCCTGGGGATCAAGCATCGATAAATGCCAGGTTTGGATGGAGCNCCACCAGGAGAGTGGATGTGGGGTCAGCCTGGGGAGTTATCCAAAGTTTTGGATCAAGCATCAATAAATGCCAGGTTTGGATGGAGCAGGGAAAGGATGGAGCTCACAGAATCATGGAATGGTTTGGGTAGCAAGGGATGTTAAAGCCCATCCAGTCCCACCCCCTGCCATGTGCATGGACACCTTCCACGATCCCAGGTTGCTCCAAGCCCCAACCAACGTGGTCTTGGAGTTCTGGGGTTTGGATCTCCAGCCAAAGCACTCCAGCCTCCATACGGAGGGGATAACTCCCAACATCCACCTTTTCCAGAGCTCCTTTCCACCCCTCAACTACATCCTCTCCCACAGGACTCTGTTCTGAGATGGAACAACTTCCTTGTTTTTCAGCTCCCAGGAGGTTTCCCGGTGACATGCAGCTCCTGGTGAGACTGAGACTGAAGATTATTTTGTGCAGAACCAGCTGACATTTGGAAAAGTTTAAATATCAAAATTTCCTCCTCTGTAAAAACTGAAAATAATACATACAGAACACATGACATATCGCTGGCATTTCACAGCTTGACTCAATCTCCAGTTTGCAGGCACACTCTTCAAACCCTCTTTAATTTAAAAAGATGCATCTAGACTCAAAAAAATATGGGAAGTGCCCATTGCTTCTACATTGGAGTTGTATTAATACCTTCTGTGCCCAGATCTAAAGTCTGTCCTCCTTGGCAAATAATGCTGAGCTTAAATACGCTTTTAAAATCATTTTACAATCAATTAAAATATGTTAAATATATAATTTGTAGACATCACTAATGCTACTTTTCCTGCCTCTACAAAAATACAATGGTGTTTAATCCATAAACTCATCTCAGCATCAAATATTGAGGTTCTCTGACCAGATTAGGAGTTGAAGATCCTGAAGCAACGTGGCCTCTGTGCTGTCCAGTTATCCATAGATTTTAAGTCTCACAATCGTTTATTTTTTAAATTCTGATTTAGTATATATTCCATAGTAACTACTGAAAAAAAACCCCACAGGAGATGATTATGCCAGTGAAATCAAAACATTTGCTTTTGAAAGGAACATCTCTAATTACAATCACTGGTTTATATAGTCCAAATTTTACTATATTTCATTTATTATTTGTTGCTGTATCACTTTCTTAATATGCATCTGCTAAGGAAGAAACATTCTGCTTCTAATGCTTCTAATTACCAATATGTATTTTTTTTAAAGATTATTTTTTAAGTTAAATATTTAATTTATTTGAAAAGAAATCTTTCTAGAGGCGCCTCAAGTAAAAAATTGTTTCACATGTGTTTTACAGCCTTTCCAAACTCCTTTTATGGTCCTGGAGCCTGGCCACATTTGTGGAAAAATGCAATGTTTCAGCTTCAATTTGTCTGTAATTTCAGTGGGATGTTGTAAAACTCTTTAGGAGAGAACACAGCCAGACTTTCAGCCAGTTTTTCAATTAATATCTGAAAAAAATCACTTTTTTAACAGACACAGAACCCAACTTCCCTCACGCAAATCTCCCGCCTGAGATCACTTCCCACCGACAAGGTTTCCTTCCGCACCTTTCCCTGATCCCAGTCTGGGGTTCAGGTGATGGTACTGCACAGGAGAACCTCCTCCCCCAGCAGGAGCATCCCAAAGGGATCAAGGACAGAGACCAGCAGACGGTGGCACCCAAGGCCATGCCCCACGTTTAGACCCTGACTTCTTGCCTGTATAAACCACTTCTCTTGTTTTTCTAACACAGCCCACCTGCACCCCCACAGCCACACGGATCCTAGCAGATCTCCCTCATTCCATGAGGAAGAGCACATCACTGCCACTGAAACAACAGCTCTTACTGCCCTGCGTGTTCACCCTCCTGACTCCGACTGCAGCTTCCTGCTCTCCGCACAGAGCTCCCGCAGAGCTGGACGCTCTCCCACCACCAAAAAGGACACTAATATTTGGAGTGAGGATTTGGAGAGGGCTGTTTTTAAGAGACGGGGTGGGAAAGGGTACATGGACAGCAGAGGGAACGTCTGGAATGAGAAAGGGCCACGTTTACCGCGAGATCCGCGGACGTGCGGAACTCAAGGACGAGCTGAGCAGAGGCTGCTCAGGAGCGACGATGTGCAACACTTCCCCGAGCACTGCTCCGGTATTTTTAGCCTGGTTTCCTGAGGAAATGAGGCCCCTGGCTGCAGTGAGCCCCCCGCTCCCCGGAGGAAGAGAGGGGCTCAGCAGCCGAGCGGGAGACACTCGTCCCTGCGGGAAGGTGAGCGCCCGGTCACTGCCCGGCCTCCCCAGCCCCGGGCTGAGCCTGTCCTGCCAAAGCCAGGAGGGGTTTGGGAACAGGGAAGGAGAAGCACTGCAAAGGGGACTCCATTTTACACAACAAGCTCTGTGCTTGTGCTGGAACCATGGTACCCAGATTCCTGCGGGATGAAGAGATAGAAGGCCGGACAGGGTTTGGAGCAACCTGGTCTAGTGGAAGGTGTCCCTGCCCACAGCAAGGGGTGGAACTGGAGTATCTTTAAAGTCTCTTCCAACCAAAACCCTTCCGTGACTGCACAAAGTGCTCAACCAGACACATCCCCTATGCTGACACCATTTCTCCAGCTTCTCACTCTCCCCCATTCACAAGTTTCTGTGTCTCCACACCCTTGGGAACACCAGTACAGGCTCTGGGTGAAAAGACACCTGCCCTGAGGCCACGTTTGCTCAGGTGTGGTGTCACCAGACCTGCAGCAGTGGGTGGCCGTGGCCTCTTCTGCCCCACCACCACCATCCCTGGGGCCACCGCAGCTGCAGACGGTCACAAGTGATTTACTGTCACTTTAAAGCTGACTGCAATCCCAAGTCAGCAGGCCAGGCCTAAAATGTGCTATGTCAGTGGTTTCTGTATAATAACGGCACATCACTTCCTTGGGGAACTGTAAAAACTGACTTGCTCTCTACACCGAACCCTAAAAGCAAGAAATCACCACACACAGCAAGATCTCGAATAACTTGTCACTATGGAAGAGTAAGTGGGAAAAAGTCAGAAAAATTCATGGAAAAAAACAAAGAAATGGATCAGGAGAGTCTCTGAGCCAGAGACCCAAAGGGTCACCTTTGCCAGAGCTCAGATGTGGTATTTGAGACAAAAAACATTTTGTAATGTGGTTATGCTCTGAAGCAGTGAAATGCTATTTAAAAACAATAAAACACTGACTAGGAAGAAAATGTAAGGTGAGACTGAAGGTTTTGGAAATGCAGAGCATTCTCTGCAGTCCCTGGCGGGTGAGCAGGCAGGGAGGGACTGGAGCACCCACCACCCACAGCCCAGCCAGCTCTTCTCCAACCACTGCCCAGCTCAAATCAGCTGAAGAGAACAACAGCAAAAATCCTCCTGCCATACCCAAAAACATAAGTCTTTCTGAAAAGGTTTTCCTACCTCCAGATCCACCCTGTGATGTCTGCATTAATTAAATACACAGATGTGCACTCAGCTCCTGCCAGGAAGGAACTGGGACACCTCAGGTGCATGTCAGCCCCTTCTAGGGTAACCCCATCTACTGGCTCTGAGGAAAACCCTCACAGTCTTAGAAGATGCCCAAACTTTGGTTCTTCACCCTGAAAACTAGTTACAAACAGGTATTTTAATTATTAGACAAATGGTCTCACATTCCCATGTGCTGGCTCGTTGGTCCTGTCACATAAACTCCATCTCAAACTGGCTGTCGGTGACGTTTTCCATCTTCCCCTTGGCCTCCCTCTCCCACCATCCACTTGAATGCTCAACCAACCCTTTCCTGGGTTTTCAAGGCCTACCACAGCTTGTTTATAATCCCAGCTTCTTGCCCAAATTGAGATACAAATGGGACTTCCACCACACCCTGCAGTTCTGCAGCTCACAGGGAACTTAAATTAAAATAGTAAGTTTTTAAACGCCAAATCAGATGCAAAATTAAGTGGCCAAAGCCATGAAGAACAAACCAACCATCTAACACAGAAAACCCTGGAAAACAGTTAGGAACAATACTGTGACTACTTCAAAAAACTTCCAGAGCTTTCTGTGGGAAAGAGGAATGGCTGTTATCAGCCCAAGGAAAAAATGAGAAACTTGTTGTCCCCAGCTTGGGAGGGGAAGGGGGACAGTATCTGGACGGGACCTCAGCGTGCTCCTGGTTGGGAGCTGATAGAGAACCGACCTTGGCAAGGGGAAATTCCGTTACCCAGCACGAGGGAAGGGCTGGGGAGCCCGGCTGGGTATCTGGGCTCCAGTAAAAGCAGTCGTTACCCCGACACAGAATCGCTCCATGCAGGGACACCACTGTCACTATCGTCCCACCAGCGCCAAACCGACGGGCAGAGCCCCAACGCCCCAAAACGGAGCTGGGCTCTCAGCAACCCCCAAAAATACTTGGAAAGCCAATCCCAAATACAAGGCAGGGTACACATCCTGTTTTTCTGGAGCTATACAGTTTCTGAAGTGTTATAAAAATGATTTGCCACTGAGTGAGCCAAATGTATTGGAAAGATAGAAGCGGCGCCTGGGGTGGAAAGAAGGTGTTTTTAGCACGCTTGGGCCAATTAAGATCTTGAAGGTTTCCAAGCACTCCCCTCCTCTTAACCCAACAGAAGGAAACTGAGTTTAGCAACTTATTTAGGGTTTCATTTGCTAATTTGCAAAAACAAGGAGAAATCTTCCCCTGCTCTCCAGCATCTTGTTGGGGAAGCTCCTGCCAACACGCGAGCGTCGCTGCCAACAGCTCAACCCGGCGTGACCCAAAGTTCTCCCGGCGGTGCCGGCGCGCGGCTGCGGGAGCGCGGGGAGGGAGCGGGGCCGTGCTGCTGCTGCCGAGACAGCCCAGGGGGTTATCAGAACCCTGACGTCACGGCTGCTGCAAAACGAACCAGCAAAAAACCACCACGCTCTGAGCCAAGTTTAAACCAATGAGCCGAGTTTAAACCAGTCAGGGCTCAGGTAATGGAACAGTAACCCCGTGGTTCACGCTCAAAAGAAGAGAGCTGCTCATGTGCTGCACAGCTACAGCCAGTGAAGCCTTTGAGAAAGCAAAGTTTTCCTCTTTCCCCTCCACATAACTCAAAATGCTACTTTGAGATGACTGTTTTCGGTTTTACGCTGATGAGAGCTAGGTCAGAGCCAGCCTTGGAAAGTTTTACTCAGCAGCAGCTTTTGAAACCATAAATTATCTTTAGACTAAGTTTACACACTACCCCCACAGTGTGACTGCCAGCTCCCGTTCTCAAGGCTCCTCTTCAGACACCACAAAAACTCTCTGAAGACCACTACAACCTTCACCCAGGCACAGAGGAGCTGAGAGATAATTCCAAAACCCCCCTTGCTAAGACAAGCACCAGACTAGGGCTGAATTCGAGACTAAGCTTTAGCACTTTCAAGCCCAGGCAGGGACAAAGCCACGAAACCTGGAGGGGAGCACAAACACCTTGAGTTGCACCACCAGGAGATTCACTTCCTTTGGGATGTGGAAAAAAAAATCAAGCACCAATCAAGCAAAGATGGCTATTTGTGGGCTAAGCCTTTAAAGTTTAAAACTAAGATGACTTCTTTGAAAAATTTCATTTTGAACTGGTTTTGAAGCAACCTAAAGCCAAAAAAGCTAATCAAAAGTGTTTTATTACCTAAGGGGTTTCTTCCCTCTCCTCAGGTCTATCACAGGGACTTGGTAGAAACTTCAGCTCCAAAGAATTTTGGATACAAAACTTGTGAAGAAAACGAGCAGACCCATTCCCATGGAATCACTGTGTCCACATTGGGATGTTTGTGGAACACAGAGCCCTAATCCAGGCCTGCAGCTCCACACGTTCATAGTCACAGAAGAGACTGGGATGCTGGTCAAAAAGGAGAGCAACAGGAGAACCATTTAAAAGGATAAAGTCTGAGGATAAAGGAAGAATCACCATATTTTCACGGACACTGCTTTGGACAGTATCTCCAGCACTCACCAACATCAATTCTTTGTGCCATGGAGGCAAGTTTACCAAACCCAAACCCCAAACTTTCCGGGACAAGCAAGGTTGGCTGCAGCATCGAGGATGAGCCCATCTGCACGGGGAGCAGGGATGTCCCTTCCCGATGCCATTCGTGTGCTCCAGGCGAGCCGAGGGTGGATCACGAGCCACAGCTGCCTCCAGCCAGCAGTGATGCCAATGGCAGCTGCCTCTGCTTCCAAGAGCACGGAGCACGAGAGGGAACACGGGCATGGATGGCTCCAGCGAGTTTCAGGCAGCCTCTCAAGCATGGCAGCGTTTGGGGACAATTCCAGCAGCAAGGCAGATGTTGACTCAGGAGCTGTCACTCACGGGCTAAAGTGAGAACATCTGCCACTCTCCTCTCCAAGCGAGCTACTCACAGCAAGAAAATTCTGCACAGAAACCAAGACTCTCAAATAATCTCTCCAGGGTTGTGGGGGAATGACACTGACACAGCCCAGGGGGTGGAGGTTTTGGGGATGGCTGGAGAGGTGAGTGGCACCCGTGAGGGCTCCAGGAACACAGGTACTTCCACTGCCCCCGTGTTCAACCCTGCGTCGACAGGAGGGCCTGGGGTGTATTTATTTAAGCTGAACACAAACCCTCAAACGATGTCGGGATCAGAAATTAATGTAAGGTAAGGGAAAATCTTCCAGACAGGGATTAGCTGAGAAACCCCTGCTGGGAACTGGAGCAAGTGCCAAATTGTGACAGGAAAGATTAATACTTCCAGAGGCATTACCACTACAAAACATCTGAGGGAAGAATGTTTTTCTAGAATGTTTCCTCCTTCGGAGTAAGGGTCGTTACCTGCCACTGCCTGGAAAAACTCCTGCCCAGGTATCTTTTAATGCACATTCCAGCACAGGGCAATGGACTTCTCCTATGCCATATATCACAGAGAGGCAAAAATTAAAATATCCTAAAGACAAAGTCCAGAATGTTCCAGAAGTTTCTCTAACTGGTCTCTGCACACTGATGACACCTTCATTGCTCAACTTGCAAACTCCAACAAATCCCCTTCAGGCAGGAGTTTCAGCAAACAGCAAGCAGGATCTGTAAACTTTATTATCAAAGGAAAATGTCTGAAGAAAAGCCCTCAGAGCATTCTTTCTGCCCATTGTCAGAAAATTCAAGCCCTCGGCCACATCCCGTGTTCTCATTTTCTTGCACACTCTTTCATATCTGGTTTTGGCACTGCCCCTACAAGGGCTTTGACTGGGGATCTGTCCACACGTTCCAGCAATAAATGACACTAACTGGAGTCATCCTTTAAAATATCTGTCAAATATAATTCTTTCAGTGTTTCGATTCTCACTGGCTTGCCCCCACAGAGCTGGGATGAAGTCATAAATTATATGTTCTGCCACTCAATTTTCCCTGATTGTTTGGTAGAACCTCTCCACTAATACCCAGTGATCACCAGCCACCTCATGGCTTAAGTGGTTTCCAATCATGAAAGATTTATCCAGTGTGACTTCCAGTCAATCACAGAGACACTGAAATGGCAATCAGGCTCTCTCCTCGAGACCACAGACGAGCAGACAGACTCCAGAGAGGAGGGAAGGCGGATCAAAGTGCTGACTCCAGACACCCAAAATTCACAGAGAAGCTCCAACAGCTGCATATGAAAAAACCTCTGTGAGGAAGGCCAAAGTCCCAGCCCAGAGCCTGGCTCTGAAGGGTCCTGGGTCACAGCACATGCAGGGAGCCCTCCCAAAGACCCAGCATGTTCAGGGAACAACTGCTTCCTGGGACAATACAGAATTCGTGGAATCACCGAGGCTGGAAAACACCTCCAAGCCCATCGAGTCCAATCTGTGACCAATCCTCACCTTGACACCAGCCCAGAGCACTGAGTGCCATGTCCAGTCATTCACTGGACACCTCCAGGGATCCAGGGGCAGCCACATCTTCTCCGGGAACCTGTGCCAGGGCCTCACCTCCCTCACAGGGAAGAACTTCTTCCCAATATCCCATCGAAATCAATCCTCCTTCCCATAAAACCATTCCTCCTTGTCCTATCAGTGTTTGCACTCTCTGGCCCTCGCTCATATGTATTACCCAGAATAGAATTCCCTAAAACTCAGCAGCTACCAATGCAAGAGATGACAGGGATGGGATGGATGGCTGACAGCAAATACCACCTGCAATCGGAGCACACAGGAGGTGACACAGCAGGTGACACAGCAGGTGACACCAGTGCCAACTGGGCAAGCCAGGACAGTGCCCACACACGACTCTGCTGCCCAGAGCTGTTTAACTGCAGGGCAACACAGCAGCTTCCCAGAGCCCACGAGTGCAGATCACGGGAGAGCTACGGGGAATTAATTGCTCCAGAACGAAAACTAGAAGAGTAAGCACAATTTATTTTGCCACATTCTTAAAATGAAATAAGAAAACATTTAAACACTACAGCTTATTTAGATAATACACACTGGAAGACATCTTTTACCGCTGGCAGCTTGAAAGAAAAGAACATAATTACAATTCCAAGCATGAAATGAGCTCTCTTCCACACATGCCTGAACCAAGCCTGACTGTTTCACCAGCTGTAGTGAATCAAAGCCGGCAGAATTCAACAGAAAGGCCCAAGAAGCAGCAGCTCTCTATGCCTTTAACCTGTAATTGAATGGCACCTGGATCTGGCAGGGCTGCTGAGGTTTTAGCAGTTGCAGATGTGCAGCTGATGTGGTGCAGGAGTATTTGATCTCCCCGGAATGTGGGACCCCGAACAATGCATCTGTGTGCTGGCCCACCACACGGCCGGGTGCGGGCCCGGGGGACACATAAAAGCCAACATTATACTGCAAGGGAAAAGAAAAAAGCCCCAGCGTGAGCTTGACTGTTGTTTAACTAAGAGAAAAACAATAGCAGCTTTGGTGGAAATGTGTGCCAGAATGACCAGTGGCCACTTTCAGAGACATTCTTTGTTCAAGTGCTTCCACACTCCCTCGTTCATCGGCACCCAAAATCACAAAGGTACCGAAGGGGCTGCTAAACCCAAACCCTCGGCAAGGCTGCACCTCCTGCTCCTCACAGACATTGTTCAAACAGCTCCAAATCAGAGTTCTGGGCACTATGTCCACAGTGAATCGAGTCTGGAGCCTGCCCGTTCAGGAAGCACTGGTGTGACACAGCAGCCGCTCATCACAAACCCCACCACTTCCACATCTGCTTCCCTCACAGGCTGCAAATCCTCACCATGCACCAGGACAGACAATCCCAGCTACCACCCCTCCCCTGCCAACCCAAGCTGAACTTCATGCGCAGCCCTGGGGAAGCCCCCAGGTTTGGGTGCTGTGTCCCCCTGAGGGGCCGAGCTCCGGGAGCAGCTGGCATCTCTGGCTTGGCTGCCGGCACCACACGTCCCCAGTGACACAGGCGTCCCTCCAGCCACAGCAGTGACATCAAACAGAGCTGGACAACGGCAGAAAAACAAACCACACGGGACCTAACGTTGTTAGACTGACAGAACTCCAAGCCTGAGCCTGCGCTTGAACAGAGCTTTCCACAAGAACTGGATTCTTCCGAGAGGAGGAGTGGGAGAGCTGCTGCCAGGGATTCTGCTGGGGAATGAGGGGAAGCCCATCATGGAAGGTTTATTAAGTTATCCTGACCTCCAGAATCACCCCTTACAGGTTCAAAACCATGAGCACTGCTCTCAGAGAAGCATTCCTAACATGTACAAGAAAAAGATAGATTATCACTCTCCAGCTGAAAGAAGTGGACATTTCCCCTTCCAGTCTACACAGATAATTCCATAGGACACAGGCAGCATCACAGGGATACATACAGTCTTCTGCTGGATGCTTACAAGGTAAAAGAGAAGCAATTCAAATAAAAAAAAGGTTTAGGTCACTTTTCTACCACCTCAGCTGAATTAAAATGCAATATTGCAATTGCAGTAATTTCCATGTGCAACTTTAGCTACTCCATTAAGTTTCATATAAAAAATTTAAAATAGGAATGGCTACAATAAACTAAAAATCATCAAATCTGACATAAAACCACCAAGATTACAAATATCTATATAAAATCGCACAAACCTTAGTGCATGTTATATATATGTGCAAAATTACTTATTCTGCCTGAAATCATCCCTGCTACAGTGATCTTTCCTTCCCCATTTTTCAACCCCAAAAGGATTACCATTTCTTTCCAGACAAGAACTTCTGCCAACATTCTGGAGGGCTGAAGTCCAAACCACACATAGTTCAACAACAGCAGAGTTGAACAAAAAGGAAAACTGGAGCTTTTTTTATTTTAATTATACCTTGTGAAAGTATGGCTGAGCAGAGGGAAAAAGTAGTCCAAGTCATTGATTAATTCCAGAGTAATGAAGAAGGTTCATGGCACACTTCAATGTATATTTTACTAAGTTCATTGGATTTATCACCAGCTTTTAATGGCTAAACTGGAGGTGGCTCTCCAGGAAAACTCCCACTGCTTGAATTCTCACACTGGAATGGCTGAGAGTCCCCAAATTAATAATTTTACAGGCAAGGGTTTCATAACTGGGTCAAAGCAGGGGGATGACGGTATAAATTCTTCCTCACCCAGCAGAAAAAGCCAGGATCAAGCTCCTTTCCCAGGCATCCCCAAGGTTTTAACAGGGACAGAAATTCCAACTTTGCAAAATTGCAAAATCCAGCCTCTTTCAACACCTTTTAATTGAAGCCGTGCCAGGAGCGTGTCTGGAATTCTGAACCCACTTTCTCCTGAGCTGGAGCACAGCTCTGTGCTGGCAGCATCAGGAACAGGAGGTTTTCAGGAATAAAAACATCTAAATCTGCATCAAGGGGTAAAGCCGTGAAGAATCCCAGGAGAAAAAAGACTGAAAAAGAGCATTTGGGAACTAGGGCTACTCCAAGGTACCTGATGGATTCTTAATGCTGAACATTCCGATATTAAAGCCATGAACACTTATGGTTTTAACACAAACTGTCTCACTCCTCTGCCCAGGACACTCTGTCCTCCTTGTTTATATCCGAGAGTTGTTCCAAAGAAATGTATTAAGGACTAGAAAAAAAGTAGAGTCCAAGACTTTCTTCATTCCTCAGAGCTACTGTAAATTAAATATTAATATAGAAACTATTTCTGTGAGCAAAAGGAAGCTCAGCACAGGGAGGTTTTTTTTTTACCTGATGTTTCACTCACAAAAATATTCACTTTAAAGTGACACCTAACCTTAAAGCCACCACATCCTCCAGGCTAGAGCATCAGTGGCACCACAAGATTCCTAAATAAGCTGTATCCCTGCTCAAAACCATACAATTTGTATGGTGACAGCACAGAAAATCACTATATTAGAAGGTAATTTTAATACTTTATTATAATTATTTAACTAGCATTACAAAGGGGTCAGTCTCGGCCTAGGGCAGTGTCCTGGAGGTATCCAAATTACAGACAGAAGCACCAAAAGACACCATCAAGAAGGGATCAAACCCCCAGTTCATGACTTCACTGGCAGCTTTTGGGGCGTAAACCATCAAAGTTGAGCTTTTTTGTTCCCATCCTTTTGCTCTAGAGCCCAGGGGCGCTTAGGAGTGAGACACTGAGGAATAACTCTGGTTGGGCCAAGAACACATCCTTGGAATTCCGTGCTGTTGTTATGCCCAGCTCACTGCTGCAGTTATCTGTCCTGAAGATCTAATTAAACCTCTGGCTCATCAATGGCCTGGGCTCTCACAGGAGCAGCTCCAAGGCCGGTGCCATTTCACAAGGATGGAAAACAGAGATGGAAGCAGCTCTGAAGGCTCCTGTGGGCAGAGATGTTCATCCACATTCCTCTCATGGAGTCGTGGAATGGTTTGGGTGGGAAGGGACCTCAAAGCTCATCCAGTCCCACCCCTGCCATGGGACACCTTCCACTATCCCAGGCTGCTCCAAGCCCAACCTGGCCTTGGACACTGCCAGGGACAGTCACAGCTTCCTCTGGGCACCCTGTGCCAGGGCCTCACCATCCTCCCAGCCAAGAATTCCTTCCCAATATCCCACCTAAGCCTACCCCATTTCAGTTTAAAGCCATTCCCTGTGTCCTGTCCCTCAATCCCCTGTCCCCAGCCCCTCTCCAGCTCTCCTGGAGCCCCTTTAGGCCCTGCAAGGAGCTCTGAGCTCTCCCTGGAGCTTTCCCTTCTCCAGGTGAGCACCCCCAGCTCTTCCAGCCTGGCTCCAGAGCAGAGGGGCTCCAGCCCCGGGAGCGGCTCTGGGGCCCCCTCAGGACTTGCTCCACTCAGATGAAAACTTCTCCTGGGGTCCCTGTCCCACACTCCCTGCAGACCACGGGAATCAGCCCCAAGGACAGTCTCCGGCTACAGGAAATCCAAACTGCACTTCAACTGGAATTGTGGATGACCTTCAAGTAGGGGACATTTAAAAATACATCTGCATGTGCACATAGAGCTGTGGGTGTTTTAAATGCTTTCCTACCTCAGCAAGCTTGAGGTCAAGGGAATGAGGGAAGTTTCTCTACTTTATATACTCGAGGGTTTGGTTACATTCATATATTCAGGTTCCCCTTATAGCACTAAATAACCAAACACTGCAAGGAGAAAGAGAGGAGAATTTAGCGAAGGAAGGAGAATTCAGCTGCGTGACACCTTGCCAAAGGCAAAGCCCAGAGGAGCTGCTACCAGTTGGTTTAGACAGAGATTTCCTTCAGACTGTTGTAAAAGCAGCATTAAAAACGAGAGGAAGAAAGGATTCAGGACTGGGCAGCTGCTACATCCAGCTGCAGCCCCGACTGGTGACAGGAAAAGAATACATGATTATTTTTCTTCATTATTTGGTTTCATGTTTTTATTTTGTCCAATTATTTACTACCTGTTGCTATTTGATTTTGACTCCATATAACTTCCATGTAGCATTAAAACTGTGTAATTATGTTAATGAACAATAACAAGTAGATTTACTACCAGTCTCTAAGGTTACTCAAAATAATCAGAGAATCAGAGGATCATGGAATATCCTGTGTGGGAAGGGACCCACAAGGATCATCCAGTCCAGCTCCTGGCCCTTCCCAGGACAGCCCTGGTCACCCGAGCAGAGATCAGAGCTGCCCATCCACAGGAATTCACAGACAGAACTCAGGAGCAGAGTTGGTTTATTCCTCTATTATTTCTCTAAACCTCTCCTTAAACCTCTCCAAAGTTACAGTTCCAAAGCAAAGCTCTCCAATGAACGTCTTCCCACTAAGTTAAAATAAATTTCCCTGAGTATTTATTTCCTACATTATCTTCAACCCAAAAGTGCATTTCTCTAACAAAAGTTAATTCCAATTAAGAGAACGCTGAAAGGCTTCCTGCAAAAAAACAACTACAGGATATTGGCAAGACTACAAGAATGAGGTAAAAACTACCGAAGACAACAAAATAATTTTCTTCTGACTGTGCAACATAAAAAGAAACTATATTTCTCATATGACACCAGCAATACATTTAGGACCAGCAGAGAATAACCAGAGCTATTCAATGCTGACCTTTGAATCCTTGTACTGTTCAACAGCTGAAAAATTACATAAAAGGATAAAAACTATCAAAATCAAAGAACTCCTCCCATCATACCCACTCATATCCATCAAGCTGACCAGCTCCTCTCATTTTTGCAGCTCCTCCAAGGCGGAGGTGACATATGCACGTGAACACATCCAGCTCTCCTGCTGCCATCCCATCTTTCACCAAACTGGGAAACAAACTGGGTGTCAAGACCTCCAGGAAAATTCAGAATTAAGGTTAAATGTTAGGCAAGGAAAATAAGGACACTCACAGGGAATGTGCTCTGAAAACCACCTGGCTCTGCCCCACAAGTCCAGGCCTTCCTGCAAGGCACATGAGAACTTTTGAACTACAACTTTTCCTAAAATCCTCTGAAGCCTGAAAGCATTAACATTTTCTAAGGGTACACAAGGAATTGATGGCTGTATTTTCACATTACTGTATGCTAGGATGAGTCCAGACACACAAACTCCATCAAAATCAGACAAAACCCAACTTCTGCCACTGCTGGGAAAACTGGACATCAGCTCGGCAGAACCCTCAGGCATTCATGCTGTAGTTTAGATAACCACCAAAACAAACACCTGCAAAACTCCACTCCAGTGACACAGTAAGGAAGAGTGTAAAATCTCCCAACACACACCAGGCATCAGGCAGGAAAGTCACAGAATTATGAGTGCTTTGGGTTGGGAGGGACCTTAAAACTCATCTCCACCCCCTGCCATGGGCAGGGATACCAAGACCAGGTTTCTCTAGACCCCAGGTCCTTCTGTACTTAAAGAGTGTCACCACCTACACCAAAGACAACACCAGTCCCTAGGACCTCCTGTCCCAAACATTAACAGAGTTATGTGATATCAGTTCATCTTGATTCTAGAAGTTTAAGCCTAGGAGTGCAATTCCAGCCTGGGATAACTCAGGGTATCTGCAGTGCCCTGTGCCTGTCCTACAATCGATGATGGTTTTGGTGTTCCCGTGACTCCCCCACAAGAACCACCAGCGCACCCTCAGCACAACCACCACCAGCTCCACGTCAGCACCACCAGGGCCAGCCCACTTGGATTATTAATTCACTGGGGCAAAAATAAATGAAAACTAGGAATCCATGACCAATTTTACTTGCAAAAGCAAACACAGCATCCATTTACAGTGGCGATTTCCCAAAATAACCCATACACATGGCTGCCGTCCCCGCTCCTTTCATCCAGAAAGGTGACGTTACACAAGCACATTCCTGGCTGATAAGGGAGCCCCACGCACCCAGCTCCCCAGAAATAGCTGTTGTGCTCTAAAGTAACCTCTAATATCGATAACGACAGGGATTTAAATTTCAAATAAATTTAGATGAAAGATTAAAGCGAGAACGTCAGTTCCAGCACCGTGGAGATGCTTGTCTTCCATAATGAAGGAGCCCATAAAAATAACAAGAGAGAAGATTTACACCCGAGCTCCTCAAAAAAAAAAAAAAAAAAAAAAAAAGTAGGGAATGAATTACTGATTTTTGCAGCTACTTAGTGGTAGGAACAGATGGTTCCAGGCAATAGTATTGACAACCTCCCAAGCTCCCACCCCCAAAGGTGAGCTGCTAAGTCTGTTCCAAATTCAAGAGTTAAAAACGTCGCAGCTGAGACGCCCGGGGAAGCACTGCCGAGGCTCAGCCAGCCCCACAGCTCCAGAACTCCACTTTCCTCACTGCTGCTCTGCCTCGGCCCTCACCCAAGGGTTGTGCCTTCCCAAAACACCCCGAGGCAGCTCCTGCAGCCATCTGCCCGCGCCCGGGATGAGCCAGGGCCGTGGGAAGGGGAAGGCAGGCAAGCGATGAAACAGCTCTGAGGGAAAGCAGAGCTCTCAGTGTTTGTCCACCAACCCAAAGCCACTTCTGAAGCCAAAGCCAGGCGTGTCAGCTTCCCAAAACACCCAGGCACAGGGAGCAGTTCTGGGAATCTCAGCCCCCGGGAGCCTCTGCCATGGTGGGCACAGCCCATGGCCCCTCATTCCCTTCACATCCACAAGTTCCTGCAAAACACCCAAAACCTCCCCTCTCCCAGCCCCTGCATGTCTCCAGCAACTGGAAACAATCAGCCTGTCCAGTCATGACCCAAGATCAAAACATTCCTTAAAGCAGTAACTTGTTAAACACAATTCAGCTTTGGATTTCTGGGGAAGCCCAGAAAACTACCATAAAACAGGGGTAACACCCAGCAGAAGAAAAACTGCTGAACACCTGAGTGTGTCCTCAAGCCTCTTGTTAAGCCAGGAAGGAATCAGGCTGAACCAGCAAAGCTCAGCCCTTGTTTTCCCTTTGTTCCAAAATCAAAGCTCTGACAAGAATTTAGCCAAGGAAACAAACACTGATAACGCCTGCTTCCCATCCCCACACTCAACATGGAATAAGGAATAGTTTGGGTTGGAAGGGACCTCAAAGCTCATCCAGTTCCACCCCCCACCATGGGCAGGGACACCTTCCACTAGACCAGGGTGCTCCAGGCTCCATCCAATCTGACCTTGAACACTCCCAGGGATGGGGCATCCAACATTTTAGACTTATTTTTCAGAATTATTTCCTTGTTTTGTCAGAAGTCTCCTTTCAAGTGCTATCAATGAAGCAGATCCATCACTTTTGCCTTTGCTTGCAAGAACCACTTCCCACTTTTCCATGCATGTAAGAAGCAGAACCAGGACCAGGCTGCACCCTCCCTGTTCACATCAGACACTTGGGTGGCTCAGCCAAATCACCTTCCATACAAGGTTTCCATAAATTCTCTGAACACCTCCCAGCCACAACTCCCACCTCATTCCCACCAGCAGCTGACCTGTTCCTTGGACAGTGAGTGCAGCCTCACTAAAGATGCCCCAAGCCACCGATGCATCTCCCTCAGCATTCCCATGGCAGGAATGAACTCCCTAAACACAAAACCACTCCCCTCACTTGAAGAACTCAGGATTTGAATGTCAAAACCTCAGGATCACCATGACCTACACAAAAGGGGAGGGAACGAGAACATCCCAAGCTTCATTCCAGAAGCACAGGAGAGCCTGGTCCTCCCCGTGGGCCTTTGGCCCACAGGCTCCGGAGGTGGGAACATCTTGCACACCTCCTGCTGCCAAGCACTTAATCACACCACGATGGATACCTTTGGAAAACAAGGGATTGCAGCCACATCATGTGTCACGCTGCCACTTCACTCCCCAGCCAGTGTCACTTCCTCAGGGCGGAGGCCACAGCTTTGAAGAGCACGCTTTGGTGCTCCGTGGAACACCCATAAATAAATAAAACCCTCGCTCACCACCCCACAACCTGCCCCCCAGCACTTTTACTTTCCCAAGAGGTCACACCCAGGAACACCATTGCACAACAGTGGAAGCAGGAACCGGCCAAGAAACCTACAGATCCCTTCCCAAGGAACCCAGCCTCCCTGTGTCACCCGGGCTGAGTAGTTCAGGAGCTTCCTCCATAAAATAACAGGCTGGCAGTGACTGGAAATGATGATCCCGTGCACTGTCTGCTTGTTTTAATGAACTTGTTCCTAAATGCAACTGTGATTTTTAAGTGTACATTACATGTTAGTTGGTATTAATCCACAACATCATAACCCAGAAGTGTACATTTTTCAGTGTACATCACATTAGCTGATATAAATCTACAAAATCCTAACTCAAAAGCATATTTCTTTTAAAAATCAGGATTTTTGTGGTCACAATATAGCCCCTCAGAGAATAAAATTATTCAAAACCGAGTGGATTTAGAGAAAAAGCCCAACCAACCATTTTGCTTCTTTTCAAGCAGTTATTGACATGGTTTTCTCTAATGTTAAACACTAAACGAAGGAGGCAAAAGGGCTGTATTTGGTTGTGGACTGCTCTCACCAAGAACCCCCATCTGTGCCATGGTGAATAAATGGACCAAAATTACACCCAACGAACAAGTCAAGCGAGACATTTTTCAAAGCAGCCCCTGCTCAGCTCAGGTCTGTTCATTAAGGTGCTGCATTGTGCTCCAGCTTGGCTTATTAGCAGTGGAAAGGTCAGGGAAAGTGAATTAATGTAAGTGCTGCGCACTCCAACATCTGACATGCAAGAGAGGAGCCTCCCTACCTACACTGCTCCTGAAAGGTACCTTCAAATTGAGGGCATGTAGGTGGCACCTGCCAAAAGTGCCATGTGAATAACGTTGGCAATTTAACAAATTCTAGGAAAATACAGAGAACTGTAAAAGCAGCAATTCAACCACTCAAAGCAAATGCTTGTGCTGAGATTACAGTTGAAAAAGCAGCTTTTTCACGGGGACGGGGGAAGGATTTAAAGCTCTTTCCTGTAGGTCTCAGCAGGGTTTTGTGACCAAAAATTCAACGCTTGTTTGACCCACAAAGAACTCCAGGCTCACAGTTAAGCCACCTCTGCTTAACCTCTGCTAGCAGTGAAGATAGAGCTTTAAAAATTAAATGTAGACAGAGTCACTTCAGTGCTGTCCAAGAGACCAGAGTGTGGCCACACAAACATTTACTGCTCCTAAGGGCCATGCAGACCCACCTCACGCACAGGGAGGACAGTGCAGGAGCTGGGGTGTTTCCCACTGACCCCACCTCCCCCTCCCAGGCTGAGCAGCACAAACCCAAACTGGCTCTGGTGAAACGCTCCAGGCAAACCTGCACCTGGAGAGCCACCCAGCTGCTTTATGGAGCTTCCAAAATCTCTTATTTTTCCAAGAGAAAGGGCTCTGGCAGAAGTCAGCAAACCCACAAGCCACACAACTCTGCTTCTTTGATGCTGCATTGAATCATAGAATTGTTTGAGTTGGAAGGGACCTCAAAGCTCATCCAGTCCCACCCCCTGCCACAAGCAGGGACACCTTCCACTATCCCAAGTTGATCCAAGCCCTGGCCAACCTGGCCTTGGACACTTCCAGGGATCCAAAGGCAGCCACAGCTGCTCTGGGCACCCTGTGCCAGGGCCCACCCACCTTCATGGGGCAATTCCATCCCAGTATCTCATCTCTCCCTGCCCTGGGTCCATTCCCTATGTCCTGTCACTCCATCCCTTGTCCCCAATCCCTCTTCAGCTCTCTGGGAGCTTCTTTAGGCACTGCAAGAAGCTCTAAAGGTCTCTCCAGTGCCTTCTCTCCACAGGCTGAACAATCCCAGCTCTCTCAGACTATTAATCCCCCTTCTACATGGTTTCCCCTCCCCAGGCCCTGCTTCATAACACACCAGCTTCTCAACCCAAAAGCCAACACTTTTGTACCCCAGGACCCCATGGAAAGCTCTCCAGGCTCCACAACGACCAATGTGCTAAAGAATCAATGTAACACTGCACTGTCATAGTGCTATCTTCCAGCCCCTCTAATCTGGAAGGGGTAAGCATTGGAACACAGGGGGAAAAAAGGCAGCAAGCTCAGAAGAACACTTCCTGCAGAGAAATATCTTCCTGGTGGAATACTGAGCTCGATTTCCCCCAGAGCAGTAAAACCTGAGAACCGTATGTGAACACGTTTAAGAGCATTAATAGAAAAACAGCGAGCAGTTAAGTGAAGTCACGTTCCACCTAAACAACGCTCCCATTATTGCAGCATCTGACTTCCCGAGGACAATTCAATCCTGGCAGCATGTATTGTAATTGCTTTTCCACTCCAGGCCTCGGCTTTACAATCGTGCCCTTCTCGGGAGGTCAGAACACGCGGCTGCAGCTCGGAAAGCAATTCTGTTCCTCATTCATCCCTTTAATCCCACACCTGCATATTCATTAGGAACTCCCTGAAACACCACTGCCAAAGCCACCAGCAAAGCTGCTGCTTGAAGAAAGCCTTGACCCCTCTGCTTCCCTGGGAAGGTGTTGGGAACACGCGGATGGCACTGGCCAGCCGTGCCAGTGCTGGGGAGCAGTGGAGTCACCAAAGGCCAGGACAAGCCCAGCGTGGTGCAGCCATCCCTGCTGCCAACAGCAAAAAGAGCAGCAAACACCACTGCCCAGAGAAGCTGTGGCTGCCCCTGATCCCTGGAAATGTCCAAGGCCAGGCTGGACAGGGCTTGGAGCAGCCTGGGACAGTGGAAGGTGTCCCTGCCCATGGCAGGGGTGGAACAAGATGGGCTTTAAGGTCCTTTCCCAACCCAAACCATTCCATGACTCTGTGATGACCTGGCTTGCTTCAGGCAAACCCTTCCAAACAGGGTTGTGCAAACACACCTGAATTTTGGGCAAGTTTCTGTTATCCTGGTTTGAAAAGGACAGTTTGCATTCAAAAAGCCAAACACTACTTACTCCAAAACCCAAAGAAAAACCTTTGTCCCCAGGTATGAAATAAAACAGGCAGCAAACCAGTCTGATTTATAATTGATGCCAGGGCTGAGCTGGGTTTTTCAGGGCCCTGCAGAGCTCCCAGGAAGGAGGACAGAGCTCCTGCACACGCCAGGAAAAGGGCTCACACCTGATACACTTTAATTACCTAACGGCACCGGGAGAGTCACCGATGCCTGCTCTGCTTTGTCTCACTGTGAAAGGCTTCTCCTGCTATTAATATTCACCAGGGGAAGCTGAAATAACATCTCGTCTCCATCTGAATACTTTGAAAATATCACGGCCATGCTAAACACAACCATTTTTTTTTCCTCCCCCCTCAAAATCCAGGACAAAAGACACCTATCAGCCTGCAAAGGCACCCGATGGAGCAGGGCTGGACTGCACTGAGCAACCCTCCAGCAACAGCCTTTATTGTGCTGACAACCTCAACACAAATAATCCCACTGCAGCCTCAACCCAGAGGTCAGCCAAGGACCCAGGGCCCCAAGGCAGGAGCCACTCGCTGTAGTTATTCACCGAGAGCCTTCTCCATAGGATTTCTGGGCATGCTGGGGTGATTCTGAGCCTGCACCACCACACGTCCCCACCCCAGACACACACCGCCCGGCTGAGCCCACCCGGCTTCTGCTCAGCTCCCAGCACACCAAACCACCAGCACAGCAAAAAAAAACCAGCCAGAACAACCCCCTGCCTACAGCTCCAGCCATGCCGTCAGGATTTCTAGGACAGCACCAGCCTCTCCCACCCTTCTCGCACAAAACAGAGGCAAAAAATCTCATTTCTCCCCCTAAATTGCACTCTACGACAGCCTGTTATTTCTGCATCTGTTAATGCTCCCAAAAAGTTGAATCCTAACACTGCATCCAACTGTAGTATCAGCAGATTGGGAGGTTTCTCTGCCCAAAATGAAACTTAGGTACCATCTGTTTCAATTAGGCTAATCACAAGGAGACGTAACACTGGGAAACTTAAAGACTTTGGGTTTTTTCAAGACACTTTGAAAGCAAAGAGGACTGTGGTATTATTTAATACTCAGCACTCAGCAGCACCAACAAGCTGCACAGTCTGCTGGGCAAACCTGTGCTGGAACTGCCCACGCAGGAAAGTTCACTTTTATTTCACTGAGGTCAGAGAAAAACTTGCTACATTCAAAATTATCTAAAATTAAAAAGACATCTCAGAACTACAGACAACTCCCAAGATACTCTTAGTTAGTACCTTTTAGATATTCCATAGGACTCGCAATTTTTGCTTTCAAATTTCAGAAAATAAAGAAAAACATTTTAAAAAGGCAAAACCAAACAGTCCAACAGAGACACAAGCAGTTGTTAGGGAATAAACCAGAAATTTTGGAAAGAAGCAAAGTCAATATTTACCGATTCCATAGTTGAAAGCTGTTCTTCACAGGACATATATTAAAATCCAACAGAGGTGTGTCCCAAAAACGCTGTGTAATCTGAAAAACACAGGAATTGGTTCATTAGAAAATTAAAGCAAGTGAATTTTATTCACAACACACACACTGGCTTTGAGTACATGAAGGTTACCCAGTACAAACCCTTGCCTAATCCACAAATAAACTTCCTGATAACGACTCTGCACAAACAGAGGAATAAAAGAAAGCGTGGAAGCTCAGCCAAGCATCCTCCTCATTCCATAGCTTTCTGATAATAGTATTTTTAAAAACCACCTGTTTCAAGGTTCCTGTAACCATCTGGGTGGGCTTAGAGGCATTTTATTCACAAATGAGGGTATGTCACCCCCCAAACCCTGAGCAGCTCACGAACCCAGAGACGGTCAGGGCCAGAACGAGCTCCCGTGCTGGGAATTCACCTACCCAAACAACCCCTGTGGAATTATCTGTGGCACAAGCGCTCTCTTTTCAAGCACACCTTTGCTCTGAAGAGCAGTGAATCTATTACAAACCACTAACTTGATTGTTTAGACCAGCTCTTGCTGTACTTTCAAGGATGTTTTTCCAGCTACCAATTGCCAAAGTGAAATTTCTGACGCCGGGCAGGAGCCAGCAGGAGCTCTCAGCACCCAAGGCGAAGGGGAATTACGTTCATTAACTAGCACATGAAAGGGCTGGCAGATTCCAAGCCCAAAATCTGCACTCCTCACTGTTCCCAAGCTGGAGGAGCTCAGTGGGATGGTGAGGGACCCGTAGGTATGGAAAGCAGCAACTCACTGGGAGCACTGGGCCTTCCCCAGTCCCAGTGATGTTCTATCTGCTTAAACAGATGCCAGCTCCACATCCTGCTCACACCAAATTCCCCCAAACCTCATATTCCATCCAATCTCCAGACACTGCAAACAACACTGAGGGGTGCAGTGACCAATCCTTGCTCCAGTCACAGTGAAATAATTTGAATTTCCTGCCTTACAGAGCTGGTGACAATTTTATGCTTTACTGCTGCTCATCACCTTACAAACAACTTCTCTGGTGTAGCTGCATTTGGACAGCTGCTTTCCAATGGGATGGTTCCTTCCAAGAACCATCCAGGAGAGACTCTGAGGCCAGCTGGGACTGATACACAGTGGAGGAGATCAGGAACCCTGGGAGAGCCTTGTTTGTTTTGGGAAACTTTCACTCCCCAATGAAAAGCCAAAGGGAGGATGTCCAGATGAGCAATGCAGCTGCATCCAGGGTAGAGCTGCTTCCAGCTGGGCTGAGGGAAGTCTTGGGAACCTAAGTGAAAAGGAACAGGCCAAAATAAACCCCAAAACCCAGAGGAAGATGTGAAGGCGCAGGGTCCTGACCCAAAGAAAGAAATCCTGCAGCAGGTAAACTTCTCCAGATGAGCAAAATAGAAGTTTTCTGGCATATTCCTTTGAGAAGAGCAAAGGAGATACAGACACGTGGCTACCTCGTGGATTTTTCCAAGGCCGGGGAGCCCTGGGGAACTGAGGGATGCCCTGATGGGAACTGCAGCCCTATAGAGCACGATGGTAGTACTTGCACAGCACCTTTTCCAGCAGGACTCCCCTTCTCCTTTTATCCTCTCCTCCACAGTAACGGCCACATCACTAATCAGCACTTCAACAGCAGCAAGACATAAACTTGGGGAAAAACAGCTGAACTTGCAACGACATTGCACAGAAATTCAGCAGTGCTACTTGCTGACAGTAATGACTGTCACCGAATCATGGAATGGTTTGGAAGGACCTCAGAGTTCATCCCATCCCATCCCACCCCTTGCCATGGGCAGGGACACTTTCCACTGTCCCAGGCTGCTCCAAGCCCTGTCCAACCTGGCCTTGGGCACTGCCAGGGATGGGGAAGCTACAGCTTTCTCTGGGCAACAACCATGATCAACTGTGAACAAAATTGTCAAAAAGTCAGTCCCAGGACACTGATACACCATTTTCAAGGTCTATTTACAGCTGCTTGCTGGCCCACATACAGCAAATTTATTCATTCCTTGGCTCACATATAAACATACATAAAGTGTCGTAACGCTGAAATAGCGACCACACATGAGCCAAGTAATTTTCACAACGAACATGGCACCATTTTTTAATGAAATTGTTATCAAATCACTTAGGAATGCAGCAAATACTCCAGTGGGAAATGCCCAGCACAGCCTCACTGGCTGTACGTGGTCGGGTCACTCACACAACGTTCCTGTTGCACGGAATCCAGCATTTCAATTTAAACCCAACTTCACTTCCAAAAGCCACATTATAATTAATAAACATATCTATCTATCCCATTTTCTTAGCTTTAGCATTTGATGAAAATGTATCACTTCACAAAGTATCATCACTGCCCTTGTCCCTCCTGGGAACTTGCAGGGCTGACCGTGGACAACCCTCCAACCCTGCCAAGCTCGTGGTCACTGCACAGGAGCCATCTGCAGTGCACCACGGCACACACTGATCTTCCTGTGCCTTGAAATGGTCATATAAATACCAAATAATCGAGTGCTCAAGGTGGCCAGATTCTGGTTTAAAACAGGTTCAGTCTATCAAGACCTGAGATACTTTATTTTGTTAATGTGAAGCAACTTGAAAGCTCTGAGCAAGCAGACAGTTCCACCAAAATAAATATATAAATGTTTAAACTACATTTTCCCAGCAGCTCCTGATTTTAACACTGACCACGGGGTCCCTCAGCACTTCCCCAAATTAGTGATTCTTGCTGCACCCACACACATCAGGATTTCACATTCAGAGCACAACATGCAACTTCTGCCAGCATTCCATCGAAAAAATTTGGGAATTACATAATTCAAGCCTCCTTAATAAAAGCCTATCTTGTAACTTCACAGTAATTAGTATTTTAAGATGGAAAATGCTTTACAGTCCCAAGCTGTGACCTGAAAAACACACTATACTGGCATTAGCTATAGACTCTTCACACCACAGTGGCTGGGATGTGGCAGCAACACCAAGTGGTCTCAGCAGTGAGGTGGGAATTTGCATCTGCACAGAACTGGTTTATTTCTCCAAGGAAGCTGAGTCCCCTACAAGGGTCTCCATGAAAAATGTGCTTGAGATTCAATGATTTCACACATCTCAATACCTCTAAATTGATCAATAATCCAGAAAGGTTCTGCTTAAATCTCCATTTCTCACAGGGAGGAGGAAAGAAGCCACTGCTGATGTCTCATCCCAGGAAATTCAGAGGCCAATATCCCCACAAATGTGTGCCTCCCCCTCAGTGTTCCTTTGAGGGAAGAAGTTGTATTTGGACCCCAAGTCAGACTTGCATCAATTCAGGTTTTACGGTGATCCAGAACTAAGCAGTGTAACAGGATATCAGAGATTCAGATTCTCGTTTAGACCAACTTTTGAATGGAAAAAATCTCTAGGGAGTAAGAGAACCTTTTTCTACAGCACTCATCTACTTCCCTCAAAATAATTCCAGGAAGAGACAGAATTTCAATAAGGCATCTCTCTGAGGGCTCCAGTGAAAATATACCCAGGGGAGCACCCGAGAGCCACAGAGCTCCTGCTCTCACATAAGCTCCATTACCTACGATACAGAATCGAGGGGGAACAACTACAGCAAATTTGGAGGAAGGGGAAATTTGAAAGTGTTTTCCAATGCACTCCATGGGCACAGCTCAGTGCCTGCCTGCACAGCCAGAGCTTTCACCTGCTGAAATGGGGAAAAACGCTTAAAATCCCATTATGACTCCAGAACCTGAGAAAATGCAGAGACTGGGGAGTGGGGGAAAAACCCATAAAGCAGTAGCACTACAAACCCTACAGATGTCTTCCATAAGTATCCATGGGTTCCTTCCACAACAACAGGGATTCTCTTCCTGCCTGGTTACAGCAAGCAAGTCGGATAAGAATCCCAACAAATGCTAGAGTTTGCTATAGTTTTGTCACCTATACAGAAACAATGCAGAAATCCCTGTCTCTGGAGCTTTGTCTGTCCCATCCCAGTGAGAGCCAGAACACCCATGGCCAGCACAGCAGGAAAGTTTTCCTGGCTCCCCAAGGAATGGACAGCAAATACAGAAAATCAGATTTATGGAAATTTCCCTCAGGAGCCTGGAAAAAGCACCCCCAGACCACTCCATGCAGCTCAGGACGCTCTAGAAAGAGGAGGAGAAGAAGAGGTGCTGCTCTGTAGATCCAAAAGGGGATAAAGAGTTGTTTCCAAGAAATCCACATCAATGTGAGATAAACACCCTGCTGCAGCCTATCAGGGGCTCCCAGCACAGCCATCTCCAGGCACACACACACAGAGCAAACAGTCACGTCCTGCAGCAGCTCCCACCCTCTTCAGAGAGATTCCCAGCACGGGGGTGAGCTCCAGGACCTGCCTTCCACTACAGTGTACGAATCTTCCCACAGCAATCACAAACCAACTATGCTCAAACAGCACCAGCTACCAAGTGAAAAGCCAAAGTACGCAGAGAATTCCACTAGTCCTAAAAAAACCCCATCTTTCAGTGTGTCTGATTGTGACAAAATTGTAGCATCAAGTAAAATTTAATTAGATGGCTTTCAGAACAAAAGTAGGTGATATATTCTTGGTCTTCAAGTTCCTTTATTTTGCCCTGCAGATAGGATGTATGCTGAGATCTACAGTTTTTAAAGCTTGTGTTGTCTGTGCTACTTGATAAAAAATACAAAACAACCTGATACGGTCCTCAAAAACACAGACACTTGTGTGGGCTGAAGAGCTCAAGGTTTAATTTGTCCCACTGCAATAAGCACAAAGGATGGGAAAGATGTGATTCCTGGGAAACCACATTGTCCTTCAAGTGTATTAACTGAAAGTCTGGCATGAACAGTGCAGTCCATAGGAACTGGGGGTTGACAGACATCTAAATTCAGGAATGACCAAGCTGTTTGGAGACCCCCAGTTAATTAGGAGAGGTCAAAATCTGTGAAGACACATCATAGAATCATGGAATGGTTTGGGTTGGAAGGGACCTTAAAGCTCAACTACCATGAGCAGGGACACCTTCCACTATCCCAGGTTGCTCCAAGCCCCATCCAACCTGGCAGTGGACACTTCCAGGAATGTGGGGAAGCTCCAAGATGCTGAACTTCACTGACGCAGTGAAGGCAACAAGGGAGGATGTTCTCTGGAATTAAAGCTGCAATTTAAAGTGACCTCACAGCTGCTGTCATAGCTCAGGCTCCTTCTCCTTTCCATTCCTCCTCAATGTGAGTGAGGTGGGACAAACACACCCTTGCCCTCCGAAGACTGAATCCCTCCCTGTGACTTCACCACAAAGTCCCACTCAGTTCCCTCAGTACCTTCTCCTAAGGGAAGCAGGAGGGTGAACAATGCCACTAGGCCACAACGAGCTCCACTTTATTTAAAAATGAATCTGCATTTCTTAAATCTTTTATTTAAAAATGAATCTGCATTCTTTCTCTGTTCTCAATTTTAACACATCGAGAAAATACCATTTTTCAGAAGAAAAGAGTGACAGACAGACACATTTGTCACCTTTGCAGTCCCAGACATTTGCATCCGTGTAATTCCGTGGCAAATTGGATACAGGTTACTATTAATACCTGAACTATTTCCTTTCCTTCCCGAACGCTGATTGGCGAAAAGGATGCAAGCATCCCATTTTAAAGCACACTAATTAGCCAAGGAGGAGTCAAGGAAGTCACTGTTCAGCATTCAAGAACAGACAGAGTCCCCATCACAGAGGGAAAAAAATAGCAAACATCCATGGAGTGAATTCTGGTTGGATTCTGAGCAGGTTGAATACAACCTCCCCAGCCAAGTAAATCTCTCTGTGGTGACAGGAATGTTACAACCAGACACTTCAACAACTCAAATGCAGGTTTTTTTGGAATACACAGGTGGCAGCCCCACACCCAGGTACATAGGATCAGACACCGTCACCTGGCTGGGCAACCCAGGAGGTCCCTAGAAAGCAACATGAAAAATGTAATTGTAGAATGTGTTCAAGTCTACAATTCCTGAGTTATAAGTGCCTTACAACCACCTCAAATTACACAGCAAAGAAAGAGCTGAAAGGAGGCACCTCCTTGATTTCCACACGGCATCCCTCCCCTATTGTCTGGGGCCTGGCAAGTTAAGGTCAGAATAAAAAGATTCCTTAAAAATCCCACATACATTGAAAGCACCTACAGCTTCCACTGATCTTTTTTCCTTTCTATTCTAAGCCCTGAACAGGTTTAAGTAGCAGTTGTCATCATTAAAGAAGCTGCTCCCCTCCCACTTTCCATTCTCCTGAGAAAGGAGCATCCTGGCAGTGCCAGGCACAGGTAAGGAAGGAGCAGCTGCCCTCTCACTCAGGTACAGAAATCCAGCCTGGACAAGGGTGTGAGGAGGGGGCAGGCCACCTCAGCCACACAGGATCAGAGAGCATTGCTGAATAACGAAATAAGGAAATACAGCAAATATTAAAATAAGGAAGTCAAACGTCTGTCTGTGCCCGTTGAGGTACCCCAGCCACTCAGAATGGCTCGAGGGATGCAGGTTCTGCCCTTGCTCAGCTGCTGGCACCCAGCTTCTCTCTCGGGCCACTCCAGAGCTTTGTCCATAAATCAGCTGAACCTGCCAGCCCAGCAGCAAACTCCTGACGTTCCTCTGCCCACTGCTCTCAGCTCGTGCCCTCGGCCGGAGGAGCCTCACCCCCCGCAGCAGCACATCCCCGCTGCGGCCGTGCCACCACAGCGCGCCCCGGGAACGGCCACCAACGCCCGCAGAAAGGGCACAGCCCTCCCTTCCAGCACAGGGCCGTCCAAACAAACAGCACAGAGGGTGGCAAGGAAAACGCTCAGAGGACAAAAGGACGGAGTTAGGATTAAACTCGGTCCCTTGATCCCCGGCCAAATGGCCGACCCATAAGCCCACGCAACTTCCAGAGCCAATTTAAAATCCTGAGTGTGCTATACTTTAGGTTATAAAATCATATTTAGACACACATTTTGAAGTGTTCTTTGCTCTGCTGGTGGCTAAAAACAATTCCTTTGTCATCAAATCCTGCTTCAGCAAGCTGACGTGACGTTTTTAACTCAGGAAATAAGATAATTATGGTTCAAGGTAAACAACTACAACTGTGCATCATAAACAGTTTCTAATTTTAAGCCTGAGTCCCTCTAATGCCATCCATATTTTAAAGACAGTTTCCTTACAAATGGTTTAGGTTGTCTGAGCAGCTTGTGACTGAGCCTGTGCTAATGAGCAGCAGCACATCCCAGGAAAACAGAGGCTGGTGGAACAGGTGAGCTCCTGTGCCAACACCATGGGACGGTTTGGGTTGGAAAGGACCTCAAAGCTCATCCAGCTCATCCCTGCCACAAGCAGGGACACCTTCCACTATCCCACATTGCTCCAAGCCCTGTCCGGCCTGGCCTTGGACACTGCCAGGGATCCAGGGGCAGCCACAGCTTCTCTGGGCACCCTGTGCCAGGGCCTCACCACCCTCACAGCCAAAACTTTACTCCTAATATCTAACCTAAATCTTTTCTTCTTTCAGTCTGAAGCCAGTCCTCCTTGTTCTGCCACTCCAGGCCTTTGTCCAAACTTCCTCTCCAGCTCTCTTGGAGCCCCTTTATCACTGGAAGGGGTTCCAAGGTCTGCCCAGAACCTTCTCTTCTCCAGGCTGAACAAGCCCAGCTCTCCCAGCCTGTCAAGGTAAGCCAAACATCAAAGGAGGAAAATACACTCTGAATCTTAAATAGCTGGAGAGGCAGAAGCCACGTCTTGGAACACAGAGAAAACGAAGCGCCGAGACCGGAGCTACACACGCTTACGCAACCCTCGCTGCAAGTCATCCTGGATCCCAGACCTCAAACGCCCCACTGGCACAAACAGCAGCAATTCAAGTTGTAACTCGTGAAGAGAATCAGCTACTGAGCTGTTCAACACCAGGCAGCAAACGCAGCTCCAGCCCCTCCGCGCCGTGTCTAAACCAGCCCTCGCACCACTGCTGCCCTAAAATATTCCCAAAGTTACCTGGGAACAAAGGCTGGCAGGAAAGAGCAGCGTCCCGGCTGAGCATGCAGCCAGAAAGGCTGGAGCACATGGTGTGAGCACGGCTGGAACTCCAGGGAGGCATGGAGGGCAGGAGCTGTCTGCCTTGGGGATGAATCACTGCGCTCAGAGGGAGCGATAAGGCCAGGAGTGCTCAGAGGTGTTAGCCTGGCAGGCTCTCATGCCTCCTCATCCCAGGAAAATGTGCTAAATTACAACCAATGAGCCCAGCTGAAAGGGGGAAGGTGGCAGAGCAAGGCAGCTCCAACAGAGACAAAGCAGAGCTGTGCTGGAGGAGCCAGGAGTGGTCAGAAGTACGCCAAAAGCCAGTGGTGGGAACGCTCCTGCAGGAGCCTGAGCCACACACAGGAATCACGTGGTGGAGCCAGTACAGCCCGGGAGAGCTTGCTCCTCCAAAACTTTTCCTCACTAAACAATTCCAAAGCACCCCACCCCATTGCTGCTATTGTTGTCAGAGAGGGAATTCCAACCAGAACAATGATTGGCCACTGCATTTTTCTGTTGGAAGAAGAAAACCGGTAACGCTGCACAGCAAAAATACGATCGCCACAGTAGTTCATCCAGTACCACAAGTCTCCTTCCTAAAGGGAACAGATTAACGTGCCTGGAGTCTGCTGTGCAGCACGGATGTATTTTTAGATCCAAGGATCTGAAGGCAGCGATGTGGTGGAAGCCTCCCAGGCTGGAGTTAGCCATGGGAGGTTCATCTCTCTGCACCCTGGAGAGGGCAGCTCATTAAGAGGCTGCTCAGAGCAGAAGGAAACAATTCACCCATTCCCTGAAGAAATCCCTCTTCCCACGACTGCACACAAGGCAGCTCCTCTAAACTCCCCACCCCCTCTCCCCCAGCTCATCCCGATTTGCACCATTTTTGGGGAACAGCAGCACATTAAAAGTCCTCTTTCCTCCCAGATTTCTGGCCCAATCAATGGAGATAAATTCAAAGCTGCGTTCATGGCACAACATGGGATGAGGGGCTGAAAACCAACCCGAGTGTCCACGAGACTGAAAGGAGCAGAACAACAGTTTGGCTTTATACTGTTTTATCTGCAATTAACACTTTTCTGTGAGTGTCGGTAAAGCAGAATTAGCTGCTGGTCAAATCTGAGTGAGTGAACCTGAAAAATATCATGAAATGGTCTGGGTGAGAAGGGACTTTAAAGCCCAACCCATCCCACCCCCTGCCATGGGCAGAGACACCTTCCACTGTGCCAGGCTGCTCCAAGCCCCAATCTCCAACCTGGCCTTGGACACTGCCAGGGATCCAGGGGCAGCCACAGCTGCTCTGGGCACCCTGTGCCAGTGCTCCTTATCCTCACGGGGAAGGATTTCACCCTAATATCCCATCTAACTCTGCCCTCTGGCAGGGTGAAGCCATTCCCCCTTGTCCTGGCACTCCAATTCCTGATGAAGAGTATCCTCAAAGTGAAGCTTCCAAGGGAGCCAAACACCTCCATGGCCACCAAAGCCTCTCTGCTCTCCTGGCTACCATGAGCCAATGTTTAACCCAATCATCAGGTGCAGGAGTCCATTCCCAGGCGACAAAAGGTGACTTAGTCACATTAGCTTTGACCTACAACAGTGCCATTCATCACCAACCCTTCAGGGATACACCTTTGGGAAAAACACCTGGCGGGTGTGCAGGGATCCCTGCCTCTGACCTGGGAGTCCAAAAGTGGAATAAAATGCAGGTTAAACTATGAATTAGAGAGTAATCAGTAATTAGAGAGTTTATTATTTCATAAATTGTCAAGCATTCTGACTGTCCCACTCGAGAGCTCAGAGATGGAACTGCCTGGATGCAGATGGCCTCACCTATTCCCCTGCAGAGGTGCCTTTGGGAATCCCAAACACGCCACTGAGGAACACAAAAGCTCAATTCTGAGTATTTATGGGACAACAGGGAGAAAAGGAGAGGAAAAATAAAAATAAAGGAAAAATTCAGAAAGCCTACACAAGACCCAGAAATCCTGAGTAGAGCCAAGCCATTTCTCAGACTTTTATTAAAATTAGATCGGCCTTAGACTACGAATCACATTCGCCCCTCATGAGCAGCAAAAGAGCACCAACATCACCCAGTGAAAGACACAGAAATGCAGAGGGGACCAGAGGTAACCTCTACAACCAAGGCTCCTCCACACCCACAGCACCCACAGAATTGAGCTCACACCTCAAAAACCAGCTCATTTGTAACACTCAAAGCATCCACTCAAGGCAAAGCTACTAGAATCTGGTGTGTAGGTCTAGGAAAATAAAGCTTTGCTTCAGCCCTGCCTCCCCTCCTGAGCCCTTCCTCCTCCAAACGCCCGAAATAGGATGTTACACTACTTGTTTATACGCCATTACAGAAAAACATGCTGGATTTCTTCATCCTGCATTACAGAACAAAATGTTACCCAATTCCTTCTGTAAAGCACCAAGAAATAACTGTGAGACCATATGCATGGGGAAGCATCCACGTGCTGGAGTAATCCGGCCTTACGTAACCAGCCATGGGCGTCTGACCACAACCAGCAGCAAAGGAAGGGCCAAACCAACTTCCCTTTAAACCCACCCAAAAATTCACTTTGAGGGGTCTGATTCAGGAGACAAATTAAACTCATGTCTCTATGTTACAATTTGAGGTTTCTGCCATCAAAATACCCAGAGCAGAGAATCCTGGGTGGTTGATTTTCTCTCCTTGAGATCATCCTCATTAACCAAAAATGAATCATTTGCTAATTGGTGAGTTCAGTTTGAACCCATGCCACCGGGATTCTTATCTCAGTAGTTGGAAGGCAGCTCCTTCCAAGGATCCAACAAGCCATGGACAAAGGCAGAGATCAGCATCCTAAAGAGTCAGGGATCTGAGCACTGATAATCCTGGAGATCACAGAATAGTTTGTTTGGAAAATCCTGTGAGATCATCAAGCCCAGCACTGCCAAGTCACCGCTAAACCACGTGTCACATCTACACATTCTTTAACACCTCCAGAGTGAGATGGTCCCACTGAGCCTCCTTTTCTCCAGGCTGAGCCCCCTGAACTCCCTCAGCCACCCCTGGTGTTCCAGACCCTGCCCCAGCTCCCTTCCCTGGAGATGCTGTGCAGGCTCAGCTCAGAACAGCAGCTGTGGCATGAGACAGACACGGACAAGGCAGCCAAAAACAAGAGGTGCAAAACAGACCCAAAATCCACAGATGATAAATTTAATAAAATCCATCTCTGCCCCCTTTCTACCTGCTGGCAGCCAAAAGGAAACACAAAAGCGCAGACACATTATTATGAAAAGCAAGTCAACTTCTTGTGCAGGGATAAAGATAACAAATGTTTCACTGCTCTGTTTCAAACGTTTCAGATCTTAAACTGAACCCAAGAAAGAACATTACCAGTTAAGCTATTACAGCAAATGAAATGAAAATTGAAAATCAAGTCTAACAGACATTAAATTTAAATAAATATATCTCAATTCCAGGATCATAACGCATAGTTCTTATGACAAAAAACTTCTGGAGAAGGGAAAAACACCCTTGGTAACTCTGAATATTAAGCTAAGGTACCACAGGCATCTCACAGTTTATCTAAATAAAGTGTCTCCTGCAAAGAGCCCTGGTTCCTCCAGTGCAGGCTGCAGTGTGATTAACAGAGGTCCATTAGAGAGGCAATCCATAACCTGGCTCCTGTTAGGAGTCCCTGCCACATCCGTCTGCGTTTCCATGGCAACCAGGCAGGAAAATATAAAGCAAATTACAGTTAAATGAAAATTATTCTCCATGACAATATATGTTAATGCAGGAACATTTGCAAGGCCATTCCAGATAAAATGTTTACATTCACACATGTGTCTACAAAAATAAATAAAAGGCAGCTGGAGCAGCTAATGGATCATCCAAAGAGAAGGATCAGAGCCTTTTTTTCCCCCCCTAAGTTTTAGTCTATTAGTCAAAATAAAATTCTTAAAGCTGAGAGAACGGGAAACACCTTACCACCTTTACCCAAGGTATTTGCCCATTTCCAAAGAGAAACATTCTTTAAGGAACAGCTTTTCAGAAGATCTAAAAAGCACATTTCTGAATGTTGAGAACCTCTAATTTTCCTGGCTGCAAACAAAGACCACATTTATACCTCCCCATCCCAGCAGAAAACGGTTTAAACAAGAGGTTAAGTTTATATTTAGAGAGATCTGATTAAAACTGGAATAGTGACTTATTTTAATCAGCTATAACATACTGAGAACTGGAAGGTGTTTCGTACCTCAGAATTTGGGGTGGTGACCCCACAGCTGGGAGAATCTTATACCCCATCAGGGTTTAAAGGTAGCACAGGCCACTGAAATACTTTTAGAAAAGCCCACAATTAATGCTGTAAAAGGTGATCCTACTCTCCCACCATCACCACTTAGCCTGAACAGTCCTTTTTCAGGGAATATATCTCAGTTTAGTGAATATATCTTCAGGAGCATGAGGGAAGTTAGTTGGAATGAGGCTTGTCAAGATGCAGCCCCCCCTTCATTATTTTTTTAACTCCCTTGGCTCGTACCCCAAAGAAAGGAAGGAGGTTATAAACTGACTCACAGTGTCTGCCACTGAAACACCACATTTTCAGAAGGGTTTAAAATACTGCCCTGGAAAACAGCCCCCCCACTCAGCCGCCTTCCACAGCCACCCTGCCAAGTTCCTTTCCCATGGAAATGCTCTGCCTGTTCGGCGACTAACACAGGTGCAGGTTTCTTAGGAAGCCCCAGAAAGAGCACAAGGCACTTTTTGAAGGCGTCTGGGGGAGCTGGGAACACAGAGCAGGGCATTCACTGCGCTTGCACATCTGAGCTCGCTCCGTGCACGCTCCCACTGACCTCTGCATCTGCCTCCTGCCTCCGCCTACGGAACAATGCTCGGATCATGAGGATCGTAACTTTTTATGACAGTGGGAAAACTGCAATCTTCTCCACGAGTTCACTCCACCCTGCACATAAAACTGCTCATAGGTTCAACCATAAAGCAAACTCCCTCCTTTGAAGTTCCACTCGGGGCCCTGCGCACGTTGTAAAGCCGAGCTGGAGGAAGGCAGCGCATTAAGGTTTTACATAACCACCCTCGTGGAAAGCATCGCTCCCGAATCATCCGGAGCCACTGTTGACAAAAGCAAGTCAGGTCAGAGAGTATCTGGGTAACAAAACTCCTCACAGGTGAGCTCAGGTTACCCACAAACAAAAAGTCACACACCACCCAATATATTCCAGCCATGCTCCACTTTCCGCGAGGATCAGCTTCCTGCGGAGCCCACAGCAGCGTTCCCATTATCACTTCAGCTCAGTCAGTACTGCTCCATGGCCCCTTCCACCTCCCTCCATAGGATATGCAGGCAGAAAAGGGTCGGAAGGGACCTCTGGAGATGATCCAGTCCCTCCCCCTGCCAAGGCAGGGCACCTGGAGCAGGTGGCACAGGGAGGTGTCCAGGGGGGTTTGGAATGTCTTTAGAGGGGGAGACCCCATGCCCTCCCCAGGCAGCTGTTCCAGGGCTCTGCCACCCTCCGTGGGAAGTTCTTCCTCATGTTGAGGTGGAACTTCTTGTGGTTTTAGCTTATGTATCTCCATACAATGCACAGAATACAACTACAAACAGTCTAAAAAACAAAACCTAACCCCTGCCAATGGAACCCCAGCAGCAGTTGCTAGGATCCTCTGCAAACCTCACTAATTGCTGGGATTGGGTTTCCAGGGAAGCTCCTTGCTGCAGCAGTGGAGGGGCTGAATGCTGTTTTCACAAAAGAACTTGTAAAACCCCAGGCTGCATGTCTGCAACAGCCAGGATTTATATTCCAGGCACAAATCAGATTATGCTGCACACACCGTGCTCCTGAGGCTCGGAGCAGGTGGATCCCACCAGGATGAGCAGCCTTCCTGGATGCCAGGCTCCCTGCTCTCCCTGATGGGTTCCACATCCCTTTGAGGAGACCTGACTGTGTCAGATGCCTCCCTGTCAGAAAAGTCATTTTCTCTGTAAACGTAAGCAAATGCATGCTAACGAGGAGTGAGATTCCAGGGAAAACCAGGCAGCCTGCAGCTTTCCTGCAGGGAAAAGGGCAGGAGATTCAGGGACACCAGGTTGCTGGGCAGCACTACCACCACTAGTAACCGTGTGAAAGAAAGCCCCATCGTACAAATACAGGATAAACCCATAAAAGAGAGATTCCAAGAGCGGATCCAAGCAGGGACAGTAAGGGAGATGCAGGAGAGGGAAGGGTTGCTCCCTGTGAGCACCCCAAACATCCCTGCCAGCATTCCCCACGCCCCAGGAGCCTTCACCTCAACACACCCACAGCTTCACTCCCTTCCCAAGCGCTTTCCTCCCACCATGCAAAAACAAGGTCCAGCTCTCCAGAGGGAGAGGAAGATGCAGGAAGAACTCGGAGAGAAGGAGAAAGGCAGGAACAGACGGGAGGGGACCTCAAAAGGCAGACGGGCTAAAATTAGAAACAAGAATCTTGGATTAGGAGGACCAAGGCAAGAGCAGAAACTCCATCAGATGAGGCTCCCGAGAAAGGGGAGAGAACAAACACCCTGGTGGGTGAAGCAGGGGAAGCTTGCAGACAGAACACACTGAAGGAGGAAATTAAGTTCAGCATTTTAAGACTACAGCCTCCAGCTCCCTAACCAAGGAGCTCTACTCAGCCCACCAGGAAAGAGCCACAAAGTTGACTTCTTGTCCGATCCCTTCCCCCCTGGACTAACTCAGAGGAATTCGTCTCTCACCACAGAACCAGTTTAACACCTCAGTGCCAATGCTGATGGCAGGGGAAGGGAACTGAATTCACCGTGGAGCAGCTGAGTAACACAGGGCACCTCAGACCTCCTGTGAGAACCAGAAACCTTCCAGGCTGCTGGGAAAATGAGGAACAGAGAGCTCAGAGCCAGGAGAGCCCCCATGCAGGACCCCAGCGCGTGCCAGGACAGGCCATGGCAAGGCAGGAAAGCAGAGCAGCCACCAGCCAGCCTAATTCCCAAAGCCAGCATATTCCCCCATACGTGGGGACAAGAAACCACACGAATAGAAAAGGTCAACATTCAAGGAGAACAGGTTTTCATCTTCAAACCTGCACACTCGACCCTTGGGCTGCTGAGAAAGGTGAAGTTTCACACACTAAATCCCCGAACTTGCTCGTTACAGCCCAGCTTGAATAAATGGATCTGCCTGTGCCGAGCTGCAAGATGAAACCACGGAGACAGCTCGGGGTGGGCAGCAGCCAAGCGCCGTAACCGGAGCGCCCGGTGGTATTTAAACCCCCAGAGCACAGCCAGGAGCAGGATGTTTGCGTCCCCCCACACACATCCCTTCCCCGCATTACCTCCATCTCTTCCCAGCATCGCCATGGCTAATCCCATCCATCCAAAGATATATGGATATATTTATAGACAGGCTTACATCTCCAGCACATCCAAGGCCTGACGCAACCGCGGAGCGCCGGTCGGTGTTGTTACCACAACGCTGACATTTCACAATCTGCCACAGCCCTCCTCCTGCAGAACGTGGAAAACACCAGCCCGGGAGTGTAAAGTCTATCCCAAAGTGCTTTCCATGGGATACAGTCACTGCCACAGTCAGCAGGATCTCAGCCCTGCCACCTCCTCCCTGTAGCAGCTATCAGGAGACAATTCCCAAAGGGGAACTTGTTGGAACTTTACCTTGGCTCCTCCTGGACCTAAACCAGCCTGCAGAAACCCAGCCACTTACCAGTCATTTGGAGCTCCTGGTACAACTTGTTTACACAGCACAGGTCACAGGATCGGCTGGAAGGTGTAAGCAGGATATAGTTTTTATGGCTCTGAACTCCTGCCCAGATAAGCCGATAAGGCCCCGGCTGGGGGCGGGGAGCACTTTCATGTGTGCGTGATTTGAAAGGAAGAGGCACCATGAACTGGAGCTAAGCAGTTGGTACTTAATAATGAAGCTTCCATTCACCTCTAAAGCTATTTAATGCCTTTTTTTTTTTTTTTGAGTTCCTAATTACACATTCTTTCATTTCACATCTCAATATTGAGGGCAGCACCGTATTTCCAAGCCCAGTGCTCCAGCCTCTGGCTGCCGAGCCCTCAGGGACACGCTGCCTCTGGATCGTGGTGAATTTTTTAGAGGGTAACATCTCCCTTCTTGACTCTCTCTGATTCTTCCCCATGCCTGTGACACAGTTTCAGCAGCTCTATGCTGCTCTAAAGGTAAATTATTTGAGACCTTTTCTATCCTGCAAAGCTGTAAGTCTCTCAAAAATAATAACAGAGCCAGCTCCCTCCAGCCTTTGCTTCCCCGAGCCTGGAATCACCCCACTGTGACACCTGCAAATACCCATACCCTCAGTGAGGACCTGAAGCCCATCACCCAAACCAGGACCACCTTAACATTCCTCTCACAGCAAATCCAACATAGCTCAAGAGGAAAGGAGATGCCTTCTCCCCAGAAAAACATCCATCCCCTCACACGCAGCTGAGACAAAGCTGCTTTTACACATACTACAAAGTTTTCTATCCTTTCCATTCTCCAAGTCCGGAAATTTCATTACATGGCATTTCAGCCACATACAAACCCAGCACCAGCACACACACACTTGCACCTAACAGCAAAATAAATATTTCAGTGTTTCCACAAGATATCCAGTGTTGTAACCTTTGGTTTCCGAATCCAAACGCAACATACAATCAATACCCTGCTCCTGCCACTGCAGTAATTCACAGCGGAAGGTTTATTTTAAAAACACTCATCGGCTAAGTTTGGTTTTCTTCGAGACAGGGGAAGAAAGGCTGCCTCCAGATTTGGAGAGGATAAATAATTCAATGCCTGAATGCCAAGGGCAGCGTGCACACATCCATATGGCAGGGACAATGCAGACAGTAATATATGCTGCACATCACCACCCTGACAGTGCCTTCAACCCTGACCTAGAAAAAAACATCACTTTCTTCTGACTCCAGCAGCCAATTCCCTCCCCAGCGCTGCCACCCGCTCGCCATGGGGTTACCGTGGGGAAGCGTCTCCCAATCCCTCAGCCTTCCCGGGCTGCAATTCCAGCCTCTGCTCACAACAGGCAACGAGCAGCACGACTCACTCACACGGCAAACTCCAGAAAACAGGAATGAACCCCAGGAGACAGAGGTTTCAGACGTCCTCTTTGGGAGCTCACGCCTTCCCAGCCAACCCTGAGAGGGGGCAGGAAAAGCCAGGATGGTTTCTCACGCGTGAGGTATGGCGAGATGCCGGCGAGGCCCCAAGGGAGGAGGAGCAGAGGGAGTGGGGAGGCTGCTCCCACCGAGAGCCCCGCACGGGGCTGCTGAGCCATGGGGCTCCCGGGCCACCCTCGAGGGACGTGGGACCACGTGGATCACATTGGATAGACACATGACCATGGAGATCTCACTGGACATACACACAACCACAAAGACCATGGTGGATGGACACAGGACCAAATAGACCATGTTGGACAGACACAGAACCAAATCGATCATGTTGGGACGGACACAGGACCACAAAGACCCCACGCGACAGACACAGAACCAAACCAATCATGCTGGACGGACACAGGACCACAAAGACCCCATTGGATGGACACAGAATCATGTAAGTCATGTAGGATGGACACAACAACATTTAAATCACATTGGATGAACACAGGACCACACAAAAGACCACCTCCTGCCCCACAAAAGAGGGAAGAGGCTGCTCACCAGAGAAACCATCCCTCCTATCCTCCATGGCCCTCATGGACATCAAGCCTGCAGCCACGCTCATTCCACACTCCCAAAATGAACCATCACACATCACCCCGCCCCACTGTCCTAGTTTGATGATTTGATAATTTCACTACTTCCTACAACTTGAAGAAAACATTAGAATCAAGACGAAGACTTCTGGAGCCCAAAATACCTGATATAATTAACTGCACCTTCTAACATGATTATTTCCCTTCCTGACCCCAATTATTCCTTCAGTTTATTAAAGAGAACTCAAATACAGAGCAACGTTAACACCCCAAAGAGCCACATAAACAGAAAAAAAGTCTGAGGGCACCATTACAAACAGACTTAATGGAACTCCAAGATTGGAAATGGATCTTGAAAGCTGTCAGATCAAAGCAAGATCTTTTCTCGTGTAAGGACTGCATTACCCTCGGAGCCACAGAGCTAATACCATCTATAAAAATATTTTGCTCAAATAAGTGAAGAACAGCAGCGTTTCATCTGTCAAAAGGTGCGAGGCTTTTATGGGATTAGCCATTCCACATGCAGTATAAAAATTAGAGCAGATTTTTAAAAACCCCCAGCTCAGCTGACGGAGACTCCACAGCCCGACGTGCACCCGCTCTCTTCACATGCACTCCACGCCGAGCAGATTTTTCACTGTTATTAGCATTTAAGCTTCTTTTTACTTCTTTTTTTCCCATACTCTCATAAAAGATTACAAATTGGCATTACCCATAAGCAGCCCCAGCTGAAGCACCACCACCCAGACTCAGAGAAATTGGGGTTTTTAAAAACCCAACAGTTGCATGAGAAAATACAGAAAACACCAGTTCTCACATAGGAAAGCTTAAAAAGTGGAGTAGAATGTGCTCAAAACCAGCCTCCAGACCACGGGCGCTGACAACTTCCCACCCCCCTTCCCAGCAGGATTCCAAAGGCAGCGTTTTGCCCAGATTTTAAGGCTGCACAGACCTGCTTAGGACGCTTGTGATTTCAAATAATTGCCTACACAAGCTTTCCCTTAACGTTGATGGGAGTATTTTTTATGGCCGTGCATCGGTGGCACACAAATTACGTAACACTTGGCTGAGAACCCTCCGAAAAAGCAGCTCTGTGCCGCTAATCCCTCACGCAGGAAGGAGGAAAATATTTAAAAGCTGCATACAAATCATTCCTGTGAGTGTCGTGCAGACTGGTTTAAATTAGACGGGGTAAAAATATATGTGAGCTGATCACGAAACACTGGAATCTTTGCTGTGGATACACCGGTTCCCCTCCGCAGCCTTTTACAACTGAAATACAGGGAATTCTCCCCGGCGATGGAGGGAGCACACAAGCACCTTCACTAGAGCTCATCAAGGAAATACGAGGAGAATAACAACCCCCATGTAAATATTTTCCAGTATTATTTGCTTTGCTGTACTGAAAAGCAGCAGTACCTGCCACTACTTGCCCTGGGTCTACCACCATTAAATCTTAATACCCAGGAGGAATTTCAATCCGTAAGGCAACTGCTGAGCCTGAAATTCAGGTACAGGGCAGGAAAAGGGGCAGACCTCCTCAGAAAGCCGTCACTCCATAATTTTACAAAATGTAATTAACCAGCTCCGGCCCTGTGCCTTTCCTTCCCTCGGAGAAGGATTTCTTCACCGAGTAATTAGCCTGTCCCAGTTAAGACTCGAGTCACCACACAACATATTTTCCCCAAAACAAAGCCACATGCACTATTTTTAAAAAAAATATTGCCATTTCCTCACAGCCACTTAAATCTCTTCCCAGCTTTTGGCTTAGTCACTGCCTGGATCTAAAACTCACTGAAACCAACCTACCACTGTGGGAGCCTCTAAAACCTGGGTTTATTCCCACACTGGAGACACTTCATCATTCCAGAGCACTGCCTCCTTTTAATGTATAGAAAAGCTGGAGGTAAGGGAAAAAAAAAAACCTCTTAATACTTCAAACACATGTCCAAAAGCCACAACATAAAGACAAAGAGGACAGATTAAACGCTGTAAAGACACACTCGTCGGGAACCTTCCTTTGAAGTATCTGCAGGAAACACTGTCATCACGCAGCCATGTTACAATTACACAGTTAAAATAATCAGCACCAGTTGTAAGTAGCCCATCTGGTTCCCTGGAAAGGGAACACTGCTGGTACAGTATTGATTAACACGACGAATCTCACTGACCCCAGAGAAATACATTTGTCTGCTCTGCTGAGCAGCGGAAGAACGCGGCACGACGCCGCGTTACGCTTCGCTTTGTTCACAAGCATTTGGGGGGACTTAGTCCATTAAAACACGAGTGGAAAATAAAATAATCTTATCAGGTTGCCTACCACACACGAAGGGAGAAATTAAGCCAAAGGGTTTTTGCTCTAGGGCTTTTTTTTAAGAGATTTCCTCCCCCATCCAAACCCAACCCTCAAACTGGGCAATATGCAGGTTTAAGTCTGAGAAAATGCTGTTGCAACATCATAAAAACAAAAAGCTGCCCATGGAAAAAAAAAAAAAACCAGTTCCCTCTGAGCCACGCTTTTTTGTGAAATGGAGACACGGGCAACAGAGAAGAGTTCATTTCTAAAAGCAGAAGCAGAACTGAACAGCAAAACCAAGTGTGGAACACGAAAGGCAACATCTCCAGTTTCCAGCCAGTCGCAGCAGCCAGCGCCGACATGGCCGGGGCTCCTCGGTCACTATTTACAACAGGAATGAGGCAAAAAAGCCTTGGGAACTGAGGGCTCGCTGCGCTCCGAGCCCGGCGCGATGTTTGCTGCACGGGCAACTCGGCTCGCAGGGAGTTTCGCAAACCAGCCAAGCCCTCGCACTGACTCAGACACCCCGGGGTGACACAAGCCCCGGCTCGCCCGGACGGGCTCGCAGCAGAGCCCTTCTCCAGGCAGGATGTGCCCCGGCAGGTTCGGTACCTCCCGTAGGACTGACGAGTTCTCCTGGAAGCGGGGAGACCCGGAGCGCTCCCGCACGGAAAGCGCTGAGCTCCACAAACCCCCGAGGCAGCGCACACACGGCTGGGAGCCCTGAGCGTAGCCGAGCCCTAGACCGGCTCGCACGGAGCCCCGGAGCTCGCCCACACAGGCACGGACCACCCCTCCGAGGCAGGTCCGAGCGCTTCCCACGGAAAGAAAGCAGGTCACGGCTCTGGAACCAAGCGCCGTGCCCAGAGTTTCCCTGCCGAGGCGTGGGACTCGCTCCACATCACCTTCCAAACCCCTCCACCACCCCACAGCCATCTCAGAGCACTCCGACCTGCAATGTGCCAGAAAATCCAGCCTGTAAAAACGCCAACTTTCTCCCTTTTTAAGCTAGTCAAGTTAAATATTGAGCTCCTGGTAGGGCACACACAAAGAACGTATCGGTGCCGTTGGGAAACATGTGAGAGTTAATCTCCTTTTCCCTCTCCATGACTCCATGGAGTGGTTTTCCCCCGCAGAAAAAGGAAATAGTTGGAGTCATTATATAAAAATGTTCCATTTCGTGAACGAAACGAAAAAAGGAGAAATACACTTAACTCCAAGTTTCTTAAATTTATATAAATTTCAGGAAAGCACACAGCCCCTACAAAGCAGTACAGATGTTTTCACCTAAAAATCTTTGCCTACAGAGAGGGTAAAAATGGTTGTATACCCCATTTCAGAAGCCATCTCAGGAGGGAATTTTGCTTCAAGAGCTGCCTGGAATTCGCTCTCTGCCTATAGAGCCATGTCCCCAGTGGTGAGAGAGCACTTTGTGTACAAAACCGGGAGGGGGGAGGAACCCTTTCCTGCAACTGGATATCAAAACAGATCCCCAAGCCTGGAGGAGAAGCCAAGCCGTAAACACACGGCCCCTGTGCCTCAATGAAGGGCCTGCTCTGAGCCGCACACCCCGGACAGCTGCTCCCTCTGGGAAAGGGCAGAGGGCACCGAGGGCTCGGCTCATCCCGGCTCCCTCCGAGCGCATTTGCCTTTCTAAACATGAATCCATCCCCGGGCTGGGGGAGGCTCGTCCTGGGCTGCAGCTGTTTGGGCTTGGGAGGCTTTTTTTTTTTTTTCCCTTCTCTTCCTTTCTGCTAAGGGGCAAAGGTGTCGAGCAGCCCCTCCCCGGCACACAAAGGCTCCTCGGAGAACAGAAACACGGAGCGATTTAAAGATTAAACTGGGAAATAAATAAAAGCCGCGGGGCTGGGGCCGGCTGGGCTCGGTGCGGCCCCGGCCCTGCGCACACACACGCAGGGCTAACGCCTACCCGGGGATGATGAAATGGGAAACGGAAATTACCATTTCAGACAACTTTTGGTATTGTTCCTCCCAACGCAGCGCTCACCCCAAAACGCACTTCCCCCCCTCCCCGCACCCCTG